>JBBDGP010004402.1:67500-85539 GCA_037952835.1 Lithobates septentrionalis
CATCATCATCCTCTACAGTCCATCATCATCATCCTCTACAGTCCATCATCATCATCCTCTACAGTCCATCATCATCATCCTCTACAGTCCATCCCCCATCCTCTACAGTCCATCCCCATCCTCTACAGTCCATCCCCCATCCTCTACAGTCCATCCCCCATCCTCTACAGTCCATCCCCCATCCTCTACAGTCCATCCCCCATCCTCTACAGTCCATCCCCCATCCTCTACAGTCCATCATCATCATCATCCTCTACAGTCCATCATCATCATCCTCTACAGTCCATCATCATCATCCTCTACAGTCCATCATCATCATCCTCTACAGTCCATCATCATCATCCTCTACAGTCCATCATCATCATCCTCTACAGTCCATCATCATCATCCTCTACAGTCCATCATCATCATCCTCTACAGTCCATCATCATCATCCTCTACAGTCCATCATCATCATCATCATCCTCTACAGTCCATCATCATCATCATCATCCTCTACAGTCCATCATCATCATCATCCTCTACAGTCCATCATCATCATCATCATCCTCTACAGTCCATCATCATCATCATCCTCTACAGTCCATCATCATCATCATCCTCTACAGTCCATCATCATCATCATCCTCTACAGTCCATCATCATCGTCATCCTCTACAGTCCATCATCATCGTCATCCTCTACAGTCCATCATCATCATCATCCTCTACAGTCCATCATCATCATCATCCTCTACAGTCCATCATCATCATCCTCTACAGTCCATCATCATCATCCTCTACAGTCCATCATCATCATCCTCTACAGTCCATCATCATCATCCTCTACAGTCCATCATCCCCATCCTCTACAGTCCATCATCCTCTACAGTCCATCATCATCATCCTCTACAGTCCATCATCATCATCATCCTCTACAGTCCATCATCATCATCATCCTCTACAGTCCATCATCATCATCATCCTCTACAGTCCATCATCATCATCCTCTACAGTCCATCATCATCATTATCCTCTACAGTCCATCCCCCATCCTCTACAGTCCATCCCCCATCCTCTACAGTCCATCCCCCATCCTCTACAGTCCATCATCATCATCCTCTACAGTCCATCCCCCATCCTCTACAGTCCATCATCATCATCCTCTACAGTCCATCATCATCATCATCCTCTACAGTCCATCATCATCATCCTCTACAGTCCATCATCATCATCCTCTACAGTCCATCATCATCATCCTCTACAGTCCATCCCCCATCCACTACAGTCCATCCCCCATCCACTACAGTCCATCCCCCATCCTCTACAGTCCATCCCCCATCCTCTACAGTCCATCCCCCATCCTCTACAGTCCATCCCCCATCCTCCTACAGTCCATCCCCCATCCTCTACAGTCCATCATCATCCTCTACAGTCCATCATCATCCTCTACAGTCCATCATCATCCTCTACAGTCCATCCCCCATCCTCTACAGTCCATCATCATCATCCTCTACAGTCCATCCCCCATCCACTACAGTCCATCCCCCATCCTCTACAGTCCATCCCCCATCCACTACAGTCCATCCCCCATCCTCTACAGTCCATCCCCCATCCTCTACAGTCCATCCCCCATCCTCTACAGTCCATCCCCATCCTCTACAGTCCATCCCCCATCCTCTACAGTCCACCCCCCATCCTCTACAGTCCACCCCCCATCCTCTACAGTCCACCCCCCATCCTCTACAGTCCACCCCCCATCCTCTACAGTCCACCCCCCATCCTCTACAGTCCACCCCCCATCCTCTACAGTCCACCCCCCATCCTCTACAGTCCACCCCCCATCCTCTACAGTCCATCCCCCATCCTCTACAGTCCATCATCATCATCCTCTACAGTCCATCCCCCATCCTCTACAGTCCATCCCCCATCCTCTACAGTCCATCCCCCATCCTCTACAGTCCATCCCCCATCCTCTACAGTCCATCCCCCATCCTCTACAGTCCATCCTCTACAGTCCATCCCCCATCCTCTACAGTCCATCATCATCATCCTCTACAGTCCATCATCATCCTCTACAGTCCATCATCATCATCCTCTACAGTCCATCATCATCATCCTCTACAGTCCATCATCATCATCCTCTACAGTCCATCATCATCATCCTCTACAGTCCATCCCCATCCTCTACAGTCCATCATCATCCTCTACAGTCCATCATCATCATCCTCTACAGTCCATCATCATCATCCTCTACAGTCCATCATCATCATCCTCTACAGTCCACCCCCCATCCTCTACAGTCCATCCCCCATCCTCTACAGTCCATCCCCATCCTCTGCAGTCCATCATCATCATCCTCTACAGTCCATCATCATCATCCTCTACAGTCCATCCCCATCCTCTACAGTCCATCCCCATCCTCTACAGTCCATCATCATCCTCTACAGTCCATCATCATCCTCTACAGTCCATCATCATCCTCATCCTCTACAGTCCAACCCCCATCCTCTACAGTCCACCCCCCATCCTCTACAGTCCATCCCCCATCCTCTACAGTCCATCCCCCATCCTCTACAGTCCATCATCATCATCATCATCCTCTACAGTCCATCATCATCATCATCCTCTACAGTCCATCCCCCATATCCTCTACAGTCCATCCCCCATATCCTCTACAGTCCATCCCCCATCCTCTACAGTCCATCCCCCATCCTCTACAGTCCATCCCCCATCCTCTACAGTCCATCATCATCATCCTCTACAGTCCATCATCATCATCCTCTACAGTCCATCATCATCATCCTCTACAGTCCATCATCATCATCCTCTACAGTCCATCATCATCATCCTATACAGTCCATCCCCATCCTCTACAGTCCATCCCCATCATCCTCTACAGTCCATCCCCATCATCCTCTACAGTCCATCCCCCATCCTCTACAGTCCATCCCCATCCTCTACAGTCCATCCCCATCCTCTACAGTCCATCCCCATCCTCTACAGTCCATTATCATCCTCTACAGTCCATCATCATCCTCTACAGTCCATCATCATCCTCTACAGTCCATCATCATCATCATCCTCTACAGTCCATCCTCATCCTCTACAGTCCATCCCCCATCCTCTACAGTCCATCCCCCATCCTCTACAGTCCATCCCCCATCCTCTACAGTCCATCCCCCATCCTCTACAGTCCATCATCATCATCCTCTACAGTCCATCCCCCATCCTCTACAGTCCATGCCCCATCCTCTACAGTCCATCATCATCCTCTACAGTCCATCATCATCATCCTCTACAGTCCATCCTCATCCTCTACAGTCCATCCCCCATCCTCTACAGTCCATCCCCATCCTCTACAGTCCATCCCCCATCCTCTACAGTCCATCCCCCATCCTCTACAGTCCATCCCCCATCCTCTACAGTCCATCCCCCATCCTCTACAGTCCATCCCCCATCCTCTACAGTCCATCCCCCATCCTCTACAGTCCATCCCCCATCCTCTACAGTCCATCCCCCATCCTCTACAGTCCATCATCATCATCCTCTACAGTCCATCATCATCCTCCTCTACAGTCCATCATCATCATCCTCTACAGTCCATCATCATCATCATCATCCTCTACAGTCCATCATCATCATCCTCTACAGTCCATCCCCCATCCTCTACAGTCCATCCCCATCCTCTACAGTCCATCCCCATCCTCTACAGTCCATCCCCATCCTCTACAGTCCATCCCCATCCTCTACAGTCCATCCCCATCCTCTATAGTCCATCATCATCCTCTACAGTCCATCCCCCATCCTCTACAGTCCATCATCATCATCCTCTACAGTCCATCCCCATCCTCTACAGTCCATCATCATCCTCTACAGTCCATCATCATCATCCTCTACAGTCCATCATCATCATCCTCTACAGTCCATCCCCATCCTCTACAGTCCATCATCATCCTCCACAGTCCATCATCATCCTCTACAGTCCATCATCATCATCATCCTCTACAGTCCATCATCATCCTCTACAGTCCATCCCCATCCTCTATAGTCCATCATCATCATCATCCTCTACAGTCCATCCCCCATCCTCTACAGTCCATCCTCTACAGTCCATCCCCCATCCTCTACAGTCCATCCCCCATCCTCTACAGTCCATCCCCCATCCTCTACAGTCCATCCCCATCCTCTACAGTCCATCATCATCATCCTCTACAGTCCATCATCATCATCCTCTACAGTCCATCATCATCCTCTACAGTCCATCCCCCATCCTCTACAGTCCATCATCATCATCCTCTACAGTCCATCATCATCATCCTCTACAGTCCATCATCATCATCCTCTACAGTCCATCCCCATCCTCTACAGTCCATCATCATCATCCTCTACAGTCCATCATCATCATCCTCTACAGTCCATCCCCCATCCTCTGCAGTCCATCATCATCATCCTCTACAGTCCATCATCATCATCCTCTACAGTCCATCCCCATCCTCTACAGTCCATCATCCTCATCATCCTCTACAGTCCATCATCATCCTCTACAGTCCATCATCATCCTCATCCTCTACAGTCCACCCCCCATCCTCTACAGTCCATCCCCATCCTCTACAGTCCATCCCCCATCCTCTACAGTCCATCCCCCATCCTCTACAGTCCATCATCCTCATCATCCTCTACAGTCCATCATCATCATCATCCTCTACAGTCCATCCCCCATATCCTCTACAGTCCATCCCCCATCCTCTACAGTCCATCATCATCATCCTCTACAGTCCATCATCATCATCCTCTACAGTCCATCATCATCATCATCATCCTCTACAGTCCATCCCCCATCCTCTACAGTCCATCCCCCATCCTCTACAGTCCATCCCCATCCTCTACAGTTCATCATCATCCTCTACAGTCCATCCCCCATCCTCTACAGTCCATCCCCCATCCTCTACAGTCCATCCCCCATCCTCTACAGTCCATCCCCCATCCTCTACAGTCCATCCCCCATCCTCTACAGTCCATCCCCCATCCTCTACAGTCCATCCCCCATCCTCTACAGTCCATCCCCATCCTCTACAGTCCATCATCATCATCATCCTCTACAGTCCATCATCATCATCATCCTCTACAGTCCATCATCATCATCATCCTCTACAGTCCATCATCCTCTACAGTCCATCATCATCCTCTACAGTCCATCCCCATCCTCTACAGTCCATCCCCCATCCTCTACAGTCCATCATCATCATCCTCTACAGTCCATCATCATCATCCTCTACAGTCCATCATCATCATCCTCTACAGTCCATCATCATCATTATCCTCTACAGTCCATCATCATCATCCTCTACAGTCCATCATCATCATTATCCTCTACAGTCCATCCCCATCCTCTACAGTCCATCATCATCCTCTACAGTCCATCATCATCATCCTCTACAGTCCATCATCATCATCCTCTACAGTCCATCATCATCATCCTCTACAGTCCATCATCATCATCCTCTACAGTCCATCATCATCATCCTCTACAGTCCATCATCATCATTATCCTCTACAGTCCATCATCATCATCCTCTACAGTCCATCATCATCATCATCCTCTACAGTCCATCCCCATCCTCTACAGTCCATCATCATCCTCTACAGTCCATCATCATCATCCTCTACAGTCCATCCCCCATCCTCTACAGTCCATCCCCATCCTCTGCAGTCCATCATCATCATCCTCTACAGTCCATCATCATCATCCTCTACAGTCCATCCCCATCCTCTACAGTCCATCCCCATCATCCTCTACAGTCCATCCCCATCCTCTACAGTCCATCCCCATCCTCTACAGTCCATCCCCATCCTCTACAGTCCATCATCATCCTCTACAGTCCATCATCATCCTCTACAGTCCATCCTCATCCTCTACAGTCCACCCCCCATCCTCTACAGTCCATCATCATCCTCTACAGTCCATCCCCCATCCTCTACAGTCCATCCCCCATCCTCTACAGTCCATCCCCCATCCTCTACAGTCCATCCCCCATCCTCTACAGTCCATCCCCCATCCTCTACAGTCCATCCCCATCCTCTGCAGTCCATCATCATCATCCTCTACAGTCCATCATCATCCTCTACAGTCCATCCCCCATCCTCTACAGTCCATCCCCCATCCTCTACAGTCCATCATCATCCTCTACAGTCCATCCCCCATCCTCTACAGTCCATCCCCCATCCTCTACAGTCCATCCCCATCCTCTGCAGTCCATCATCATCATCCTCTACAGTCCATCCCCATCCTCTACAGTCCATCCCCATCATCCTCTACAGTCCATCCCCATCCTCTACAGTCCATCCCCATCCTCTACAGTCCATCCCCATCCTCTACAGTCCATCCCCATCCTCTACAGTCCATCATCATCCTCTACAGTCCATCATCATCCTCTACAGTCCATCATCATCCTCTACAGTCCATCATCATCATCATCCTCTACAGTCCATCCTCATCCTCTACAGTCCACCCCCCATCCTCTACAGTCCATCATCATCCTCTACAGTCCATCCCCCATCCTCTACAGTCCATCCCCCATCCTCTACAGTCCATCCCCATCCTCTACAGTCCATCCCCATCCTCTACAGTCCATCCCCCATCCTCTACAGTCCATCCCCCATCCTCTACAGTCCATCCCCCATCCTCTACAGTCCATCATCATCCTCTACAGTCCATCCCCCATCCTCTACAGTCCATCCCCCATCCTCTACAGTCCATCCCCCATCCTCTACAGTCCATCATCATCATCATCATCCTCTACAGTCCATCATCATCATCATCCTCTACAGTCCATCCCCCATCCTCTACAGTCCATCCCCCATCCTCTACAGTCCATCCCCCATCCTCTACAGTCCATCATCTACAGGATGGTCCATCATCGTCTACAGTCCATCATCATCATCCTCTACAGTCCATCATCATCCTCTACAGTCCATCCCCATCCTCTACAGTCCATCATCATCCTCTACAGTCCATCATCATCCTCTACAGTCCATCATCATCCTCTACAGTCCATCCCCCATCCTCTACAGTCCATCCCCCATCCTCTACAGTCCACCATCATCCTCTACAGTCCATCATCATCATCCTCTACAGTCCATCATCTACAGGATGGTCCATCATCGTCTACAGTCCATCATCATCCTCTACAGTCCATCGCATTCTCCTCTGAAGATTCCGGAGATATCTTTGTGTGATGGACGAGACCCCAGATTGGAGGGCGGTGATCTCAGAGATCTCTTGTGTGATGTCATCACTTCATGAGCTCAGGAAGATTTCCACCAATCCCTGTCTGTGGTCACAGCTCGCCGTGCCTTCCGGAAATACGAGGTAAAGATCTATCATGGGGAGAAGAAGCCGGATCTGACCCATGATCCAGGAACACCGCCGTCTTCTCTGGGCCTAACCTCATTATAAATGGTCTGTGGCAAAGTGGAAACCATTCTGTGGTCAGACGAATAGAAACCATGGGCAGCGCATCGTCTGGGCTAAAGAGGAGAGAGACCTCCCAGGTTGTTATCAGCGCTCCGTTCAGAACCGGCATCTCTGATATAGTATGGCGGGGGGCGGGGCATTAGTGTGTATGAAATGGGCAGCTTCACATCTGGAAAGGCACCACCCAGACAACGTCTTATTCAGACCTTCCATGTTCCAGCAGGACGATTTTAATCCACTTCCTGTGTCTGACACCAGCATGGCTTCCTAGTAGAAGAGTCCAGGGGCTTTACTGGTCGCCTGCAGTCCACACCTTTCACCATTAGAGGGAAAAATACAACAAAGACGACCCAGGAATGTGGAGCAGTTAGAATCCGATATCCGGCCAGAACGGGACAACATTTCTTTCCCCAGAACTCCAGCAACCTCCGCTCACTAGTATCCCCCCAGCTCTGCTGATCCTCCACTCACTAGTATCCCCCCAGCTCTGCTGATCCCTCCGCTCACTAGTATCCCCCCAGCTCTGCTGATCCCTCCGCTCACTAGTATCCCCCTAGCTCTGCTGATCCCTCCGCTCACTAGTATCCCCCTAGCTCTGCTGATCCCTCTGCTCACTAGTATCCCCCCAGCTCTGCTGATCCCTCCGCACACTAGTATCCCCCCAGCTCTGCTGATCCTCCGCTCACTAGTATCCCCCCAGCTCTGCTGATCCCTCCGCTCACTAGTATCCCCCCAGCTCTGCTGATCCCTCCGCTCACTAGTATCCCCCCAGCTCTGCTGATCCCTCCGCTCACTAGTATCCCCCCAGCTCTGCTGATCCCTCCGCTCACTAGTATCCCCCCAGCTCTGCTGATCCCTCCGCTCACTAGTATCCCCCCAGCTCTGCTGATCCCTCCGCTCACTAGTATCCCCCCAGCTCTGCTGATCCCTCCGCTCACTAGTATCCCCCCAGATCTGCTGATCCCTCCGCTCACTAGTATCCCCCCAGCTCTGCTGATCCCTCCGCTCACTAGTATCCCCCCAGATCTGCTGATCCCTCCGCTCACTAGTATCCCCCCAGCTCTGCTGATCCCTCCGCTCACTAGTATCCCCCCAGCTCTGCTGATCCTCCGCTCACTAGTTCTTCTATGGGGGGATTGCTTGTCATAGACTTCTATGGGGGGTTTGGTTGTCATAGACTTCTATGGGGGGTTTGGTTGTCATAGACTTCTATGGGGGGTTTGGTTGTCATAGACTTCTATGGAGGGATTGCTTGTCATAGACTTCTATGGGGGGATTGCTTGTCATAGACTTCTATGGGGGGTTTGGTTGTCATAGACTTCTATGGGGGGATTGCTTGTCATAGACTTCTATGGGGGGATTGCTTGTCATAGACTTCTATGGGGGGATTGCTTGTCATAGACTTCTATGGGGGGATTGCTTGTCATAGACTTCTATGGGGGGTTTGGTTGTCATAGACTTCTATGGGGGGTTTGGTTGTCATAGACTTCTATGGGGGGTTTGGTTGTCATAGACTTCTATGGGGGGTTTGGTTGTCATAGACTTCTATGGGGGGTTTGGTTGTCATAGACTTCTATGGAGGGATTGCTTGTCATAGACTTCTATGGGGGGATTGCTTGTCATAGACTTCTATGGAGGGATTGCTTGTCATAGACTTCTATGGGGGGTTTGGTTGTCATAGACTTCTATAGGGGGATTGGTTGTCATAGACTTCTATGGGGGGATTGCTTGTCATAGACTTCTATGGGGGGTTTGGTTGTCATAGACTTCTATGGGGGGATTGCTTGTCATAGACTTCTATGGGGGGATTGCTTGTCATAGACTTCTATGGGGGGATTGCTTGTCATAGACTTCTATGGGGGGATTGCTTGTCATAGACTTCTATGGGGGGTTTGGTTGTCATAGACTTCTATGGGGGGTTTGGTTGTCATAGACTTCTATGGGGGGATTGCTTGTCAGAGACTTCTATGGAGGGTTTGGTTGTCATAGACTTCTATGGGGGGTTTGGTTGTCATAGACTTCTATGGGGGGTTTGGTTGTCATAGACTTCTATGGAGGGATTGCTTGTCATAGACTTCTATGGGGGGATTGCTTGTCATAGACTTCTATGGGGGGTTTGGTTGTCATAGACTTCTATGGAGGGTTTGGTTGTCATAGACTTCTATGGAGGGTTTGGTTGTCATAGACTTCTATGGAGGGTTTGGTTGTCATAGACTTCTATGGGGGGATTGCTTGTCATAGACTTCTATGGGGGGATTGCTTGTCATAGACTTCTATGGGGGGATTGGTTGTCATAGACTTCTATGGGGGGATTGCTTGTCATAGACTTCTATGGGGGGATTGCTTGTCATAGACTTCTATGGGGGGTTTGGTTGTCATAGACTTCTATGGGGGGTTTGGTTGTCATAGACTTCTATGGAGGGTTTGGTTGTCATAGACTTCTATGGGGGGTTTGGTTGTCATAGACTTCTATGGAGGGTTTGGTTGTCATAGACTTCTATGGGGGGATTGCTTGTCATAGACTTCTATGGGGGGATTGCTTGTCATAGACTTCTATGGGGGGATTGCTTGTCATAGACTTCTATGGAGGGATTGCTTGTCATAGACTTCTATGGGGGGATTGCTTGTCATAGACTTCTATGGGGGGTTTGGTTGTCATAGACTTCTATGGAGGGATTGCTTGTCATAGACTTCTATGGGGGGTTTGGTTGTCATAGACTTCTATGGGGGTTTGCTTGTCATAGACTTCTATGGGGGGTTTGCTTGTCATAGACTTCTATGGAGGGATTGCTTGTCATAGACTTCTATGGGGGGATTGCTTGTCATAGACTTCTATGGGGGGATTGCTTGTCATAGACTTCTATGGGGGGATTGCTTGTCATAGACTTCTATGGGGGGTTTGGTTGTCATAGACTTCTATGGGGGGTTTGGTTGTCATAGACTTCTATGGGGGGTTTGCTTGTCATAGACTTCTATGGAGGGATTGCTTGTCATAGACTTCTATGGGGGGATTGCTTGTCATAGACTTCTATGGGGGGATTGCTTGTCATAGACTTCTATGGGGGGATTGCTTGTCATAGACTTCTATGGGGGGATTGCTTGTCATAGACTTCTATGGGGGGATTGCTTGTCATAGACTTCTATGGGGGGATTGCTTGTCATAGACTTCTATGGGGGGTTTGCTTGTCATAGACTTCTATGGGGGGATTGCTTGTCATAGACTTCTATGGGGGGATTGCTTGTCATAGACTTCTATGGGGGGTTTGGTTGTCATAGACTTCTATGGGGGGTTTGGTTGTCATAGACTTCTATGGGGGGTTTGCTTGTCATAGACTTCTATGGAGGGTTTGGTTGTCATAGACTTCTATGGAGGGTTTGGTTGTCATAGACTTCTATGGGGGGTTTGGTTGTCATAGACTTCTATGGGGGGATTGCTTGTCATAGACTTCTATGGAGGGATTGCTTGTCATAGACTTCTATGGGGGGTTTGGTTGTCATAGATTTCTATGGGGGGATTGCTTGTCATAGACTTCTATGGGGGGATTGCTTGTCATAGACTTCTATGGGGGGATTGCTTGTCATAGACTTCTATGGGGGGATTGCTTGTCATAGACTTCTATGGGGGGTTTGCTTGTCATAGACTTCTATGGGGGGTTTGGTTGTCATAGACTTCTATGGGGGGTTTGGTTGTCATAGACTTCTATGGGGGGATTGCTTGTCATAGACTTCTATGGAGGGATTGCTTGTCATAGACTTCTATGGGGGGTTTGGTTGTCATAGACTTCTATGGAGGGATTGCTTGTCATAGACTTCTATGGGGGGTTTGGTTGTCATAGATTTCTATGTGGGGTTTGCTTGTCATAGACTTCTATGGGGGGATTGCTTGTCATAGACTTCTATGGGGGGTTTGCTTGTCATAGACTTCTATGGGGGGATTGCTTGTCATAGACTTCTATGGGGGGATTGCTTGTCATAGACTTCTATGGGGGGTTTGGTTGTCATAGACTTCTATGGGGGGTTTGGTTGTCATAGACTTCTATGGGGGGTTTGCTTGTCATAGACTTCTATGGAGGGATTGCTTGTCATAGACTTCTATGGGGGGATTGCTTGTCATAGACTTCTATGGGGGGATTGCTTGTCATAGACTTCTATGGGGGGATTGCTTGTCATAGACTTCTATGGGGGGATTGCTTGTCATAGACTTCTATGGGGGGATTGCTTGTCATAGACTTCTATGGGGGGATTGCTTGTCATAGACTTCTATGGGGGGTTTGGTTGTCATAGACTTCTATGGGGGGTTTGGTTGTCATAGACTTCTATGGGGGGTTTGCTTGTCATAGACTTCTATGGAGGGTTTGGTTGTCATAGACTTCTATGGGGGGTTTGGTTGTCATAGACTTCTATGGAGGGTTTGGTTGTCATAGACTTCTATGGGGGGTTTGGTTGTCATAGACTTCTATGGGGGGATTGCTTGTCATAGACTTCTATGGAGGGATTGCTTGTCATAGACTTCTATGGGGGGTTTGGTTGTCATAGATTTCTATGGGGGGATTGCTTGTCATAGACTTCTATGGGGGGATTGCTTGTCATAGACTTCTATGGGGGGATTGCTTGTCATAGACTTCTATGGGGGGTTTGCTTGTCATAGACTTCTATGGGGGGTTTGGTTGTCATAGACTTCTATGGGGGGTTTGGTTGTCATAGACTTCTATGGGGGGATTGCTTGTCATAGACTTCTATGGAGGGATTGCTTGTCATAGACTTCTATGGGGGGTTTGGTTGTCATAGACTTCTATGGAGGGATTGCTTGTCATAGACTTCTATGGGGGGTTTGGTTGTCATAGATTTCTATGTGGGGTTTGCTTGTCATAGATTTCTATGGGGGGATTGCTTGTCATAGACTTCTATGGAGGGATTGCTTGTCATAGACTTCTATGGGGGGTTGCTTGTCATAGACTTCTATGGGGGGTTTGCTTGTCATAGACTTCTATGGAGGGTTTGGAGACACTTTGAAGCACCAAGAAAGTGACATGGAGGATCATTTATGAAGTGAACACAACATGTGACCAGAACTGGAAAGAATCATTTTATTTAGTGGGAGGAGCTTTGATTGGCATTAAAAACGCTTTAAAGAAAAGCGTCCAATGTCACATTTTGAAGCAAGTGTGAACAAGGCCCAACAGAGTGTTGGTAGAGGAAGAGGGAAGGCTCCACCGAGCTAAACATGGCCCCACCCCAACTTTTTTGAGAAATGTTGCTGCCATCAATTTCACAATCGCCTGATTCTTTTTCCTCACACACAGGTTGGAGATGATCCTCTTCTCTTTTCTCCATAGGCCGTTCCCCACAATTTCCAGGTCTGTGGGTGATGGGAGACGATGCGGCTTCTGAGCGATTGGTGAGAGATGTTGCGGGTCCCAACCAGAAGATGAATCTTCTCATCCGTGGTCTCCTTCTCTTCCTGATCGGAGTTTTCCTGGCACTTGTACTGAACCTCCTACAAGTCCAGAGGAACGTCACCCTCTTCCCCCCCGACGTGCTGTCCAGCCTCTTCTCCTCGACCTGGTGGGTGCCGCTGTGCTGCGGGACGGCTGCAGGTAAGTTTCCCGGGGCGGTCCTCCCCGAGACCCCCGGCATGGTCCTATGTCTTCTATGGTCAGTTCTGTTATGTCTCTCCTCTCTTCACAGCCGCCATCGGCCTCCTGTACCCGTGTATTGACCGCCAGCTGGGGGAGCCGCACAAGTTTAAGAGAGAATGGTCGAGTGTCATGCGCTGTGTGGCGGTGTTTGTGGGTATAAATCACGCCAGCGCCGTATCCTTTCTACCAGAGGGCACTTGTCATTGTTTACACTCCGGTCCCATTCTGAGGAGATGATATCATAGAGACTGTTAGAGGAGTTCAGGCAGAGTTCAGCCAGACAATTTGTGTGTGTGTCTATGAATGATTGAATGAGTGATTTGTATAGCGCAACAAATGCGAACTGAATCGCCTCAAGGCGCTTGATCCGTCCTGTGTTGTCCAGCTTCTTAGAAGAGATAGGTGTTGAGTTTTTTTCTGAAGGCCTGATGGTTTTCTTCCATGTGAATGTTAGTGTGTAGAGGGTTCCATAGCCGTGGTCCTTGGACTGCGAATCTACGTTCTCACTTTGATTTGTAGCTGGAATGAGGAGGAGGTTTTGGTAGGTTGATCGAAGACTGCGGTTAGGTGTGTAGCGTTTTATTTTCTCGCATAGGTATTGAGGCGCGTTTCCTTGTATACATTTGTGGGTGAGGCAGAGGGTCTTGAATGTGATCCGATTCTTTACGGTTAGCCAGTGTAGGCTCCTCAGGGATGGGGAGATGGATTCCCAGGGTTTTTTTCCTGTTATCAGTCTTGCTGCCGTGTTTTGGATGACTTGTAGGCGTGCAATCTGGTATTTAGGTAATCCTATGTAGAGGGAGTTTGCGTAGTCCAGTCGGGAATTGATTGTTTGCGTAGTAGGTGGAGGAGATGGTGAGATCCACTGACTACTGATCCTTTTTGTGCATCCATCAACATCTCTGAGTCAAAGATGACTCTGAGACTTTTGGCTTTGGTACTTGTGGAAATGGTCTGTCCAAGGATGGTGGGAGGTGTCCATGGGGTCTTAGTTTTTGTATTACGGTTTGCGTGGAGGAGAAGAAGTTCTGTTTTGGATCCGTTGAGTTTGAGGGAGCTCGTGGTCATCCAGTCATCTATCAATGTGAGGCATTTTTCTATTCGCTGACGGTGGTCTTTTTGTCCGGTGATGCGAAAGTAGAGTTGAGTGTCATCCGCCTATGAGTGGAAGCAGAGGTCCGATTTTCTGATGATTTTTGAGGAGTGGACGGATGTAGATGTTGAAGAGCACTGGTGACAATGAATGGATAGGGTACATGTGAGCATTCTCTGCCTCATCTCCATGAGAAACCACATCTACCTGCCAATGGTCTCTCTTCTCCTCCTCGGGGGGTGTCTCCCCTCATGCTGACGATCCATTTGATATTCTCTCCCCTGTATTTGCCTTGACTCCTCTTCACCAGAAAGTGGACTTTGCCAACAACATGCAGCTGTCTCTAACGTTGGCGGCGTTGTCCATTGGCCTGTGGTGGACATTTGACCGGTCACGGAGCGGGTTGGGACTCGGAATTGGAATCGCCTTCTTTGCCACATTGGTGTCTCAGCTGTTGGTCTATAATGGCGTCTACCAGTAAGTGCGCTCCGAGGGGGCGGGGCTCTGCTTGTCGCTGCAATTTATTGTGACGTCTGTCCTTTCTCTACAGGTACACCTCCCCCGATTTTCTGTACGTTCGCTCCTGGCTACCCTGCATCTTCTTCGCTGGAGGGATCACCATGGGAACATCGGGCGCCAGCTGGAGATGGTAAGTGTGCAGATTTGTACAGGAGGTCCTCCTCCATCGTACCATGTGACAGGAAATAGAATTATATATAGAGCAGGTCCTCCTCCATCGTACCATGTGACAGGAAATAGAATTATATACAGGAGATCCACCTCCATCATACCATGTGACAGGAAATAGAATTATATATATATACAGGAGATCCGCCTCCATCGTATCATGTGACAGGAAATAGAATTATATATACAGGAGGTCCTCCTCCATTGTACCATGTGACAGGAAATAGAATTATATGTACAGGAGATCCTCCTCCATCGTACCATGTGAAAGGAAATAGAATTTTATATATACAGGAGGTCCTCCTCCATGGTACCATGTAACAGGAAATAGAATTTTATATATACAGGAGGTCCTCCTCCATGGTATCATGTAACAGGAAATAGAATTATATGTACAGGAGGTCCTCCTCCATCGTACCATGTGAAAGGAAATAGAATTTTATATATACAGGAGGTCCTCCTCCATGGTACCATGTAACAGAAAATAGAATTATATGTACAGGAGGTCCTCCTTCATGGTACCATGTAACAGGAAATAGAATTATATGTACAGGAGATCCTTCTCCATCGTACCATGTAACAGGAAATAGAATTATATGTACAGGAGATCCTTCTCCATCGTACCATGTAACAGGAAATAGAATTTTATTTATACAGGAGGTCCTCCTCCATCGTACCATGTAACAGGAAATAGAATTTTATATATACAGGAGGTCCTCCTCCATGGTACCATGTAACAGGAAATAGAATTTTATATATACAGGAGGTCCTCCTTCATGGTAGCATGTGACAGGAAATAGAATTATATGTACAGGAGATCCTCCTCCATCGTACCATGTGACAGGAAATAGAATTATATACACAGGAGGTCCTCCTCCATGGAACCATGTGACAGGAAATAGATTTATATATACAGGAGATCCTCCATTGTACCATGTGACAGGAAATAGAATTATATATATACAGGCTGCAAAGTCCCTTAGGGAAACCTATCCTGACGATCATTATTACTACCCCCCCCACCCCCCCCTCCCCTTGTTTATTTCTGAACGTAAACTGTAAAATATAATTCATATAAGAAATACAGTTATAAATATGTAAATAATAAAAGAAAGTATAAAGAATACTTACGAAATATAAATGTATATCAAATAAAGTTCTAAGCATAATATATACAAAACAATCGATACATATAATCTGTACATTTTCTATAATACCAGTGGCCCCGCCCTGGCTGTCCCGGTGTTGGCAGTGTACCGGCGTTAGCGATATTCTTTGCAAGCGGCTGCTGACGACCGGTGAAATGTATTCATGGGTAGAAGTTGTTTATATTCTGTTTGATTTCCTTCCAGTATGAGAGGAAGACGCTGATGGAGAAATCTCACCGGGACTGACGGACGCACCCAGCGCCAACAGTGAGGCGGTCCATCGGTGTGACCGTCCTTGTGAAGAGCGAGTTATTGCAATCTGTGATTGCCGCTTCTACGAGGTTCCTGGACATACGGCGGACGTTGTGGGACATGTATGTCTGGTCAGTGGGAAGGACTGTGTGTAGAAACTCCTCCTCTTGCCGCAGACGCACGCTCCGGCCGCGCCCCTTGTCTTGGAGGACTTGTGATGAAACGTGCGTACAGCTGGCCTTGTGTCTGACATCCAGGAAATCTGTGTGACTCCGCCCCCAGCGCCATTGTATGATATAAATATAGAGCTTGTATCCTCCGCTGTCCCTCATCCTGCAGTCATTATCACACAAGCCAATGAAGTGATGACTCCGCCCCCTGTGTACAGAAGATTGGGGCGGAGGGTCACGCTGTTCTTTGCTCTCGGTGCTGAATAAACATCTGGAGTTTGTTAAAAATGGTGAGATGGAGTATAACCTACAGGATGCATGGAGTGTGTGTTGTAATGGACGAGACCCCCGCCATCCTCTGACAACCCCTCCCCCCCCTCTCTTCTTTGTGTGATACTCTCAGGATGTGTGGGGTCTATGGGCACGTGGTGAGTCTCTGGTGGTGTGTTTGGTCAGGTGTGGTGTGGTTGGGGAGGTTGTGGTGAGCAGCTCTAATGTCTGGGGTTATAGTGGGGATGGGGGGGGGGGGGATTCCAGTGTGGGTGTGCTGTAGGTGGACAGCCAGATATGGGCGGAGTTCTGGTGTCTAAGTAGTAGTTGAGCCTGGAGTATGTGTGTGTGTGTGGGGGGGGGTGGTCTACCAGTAGGATGGGGTGTGGTCTGTTGGCATGTGGTGGCTCCAAGGTATCTTGGTCTTCTAGTGGGTGAAAGGTGTGATGTGTCTCTGGGTGTGGTCCACCTGTAAGAAGTGGGTGTGGTCAGCTGGGGGGGGGGGGGGGGGCTTGCTGTTTTAGGTTGGATGTGTCTTTTGGTCTTACAATAGGTGGTGGATATGCTCAGTTGTGAAGGGGGTTGGGTCTCCTGGTCTTCCAGTAGGTGTGGTCAGCTGTGAAGGGGGTTGGGTCTGATGTTTCCCTGGTTTTATAGCAGGTGGTTGGGTGTGATCAGATGTGAAGGGGTTGGGTCTGATGTTTCATTGGTCTTCCAGTAGGTGGGTGTGGGCAGATGTGAAGGGGGCTGGGGTCTGATATTTCCCTGGTCTTCCAGTAGGTGGTGGGAGTGGTCTGCTGTGAAGGAGGTTGGGTCTCCTGGTCTTCCAGTAGGTGGTGGGTGTGGTCAGATGTGAAGGAGGTTGGGTCTGATGTTTCCCTGGTCTTCCAGTAGGTGGTGGTGTGGTTAGCTGTGAAGGGGGTTGGGTCTGATGCTTCCCTGGTCTTCCAGCAGGTGGTGGGTGTGGTAAGATGTGAAGGGGGTTGGGTCTCCTGGTCTTCCAGTGGTGAGATGTGAAGGGGGTTGGGTCTGATGTTTCCCTGGTCCTTCCAGTAGGTGGTGGGTGTGGTTAGCTGTGAAGGGGGTTGGGTCTGATGCTTCCCTGGTCTTCCAGCAGGTGGTGGGTGTGGTAAGATGTGAAGGGGGTTGGGTCTCCTGGTCTTCCAGTGGTGAGATGTGAAGGGGGTTGGGTCTGATGTTTCCCTGGGTCTTCCAGTAGGTGGTGGGTGTGGTCAGATGTGAAGGGGGTTGGGTCTGATGTTTCCCTGGTCTTCCAGTAGGTGGTGGGTGTGGTTAGCTGTGAAGGGGGTTGGGTCTGATGCTTC
>JBBDGP010004403.1:0-42500 GCA_037952835.1 Lithobates septentrionalis
GAATCCAAGACTTTTCTACAACATTAAAGTGTTTTCCAAACAAGAGGACATGATTACAAATAAGATACACTGTGTACCTTCTATGGACCTTCTATACTTGTTCTATGAACCATCAATGAATCATCTATGGACCTCCTATTGACCATTTGTGGACCTAGTCATCTTTTATGGAACTTCTATGCACTTGCTATGAACCGTCAGTGAACCATCTTTGGACCTTCTATTTACCAAGTATAGACCATCTATGTACCTTCAATAGAGGTCTATGGACCTTCTACGTGCCTTTTATGAACTTGTCTGTCTACCTTCTATGAACTGTTTATGTACCTTCTAAGCACTTTTTATGAATTATCTATGAACCCTCTACTGACAGTCTATAGATCGTCTAAAAACCCTCTATGGACATTTTAAGGACCTTCTATTGACCATGTATGGCCCGTCTACCTTCTTCAGACTGTCTATAGAACTTCTATGTATCCTGTGTTTTTTTTTTTTTATAGACCTTCTATGCTTCTTCTATGAACTCCCTATGAACCTTCCTTTGACAGTCTAAGGCAGGGGTCTCAAACTGGTGGCCCTCCAGCTGTTTGCGGAACTACAAGTCCCATCATGCCTCTGCCGATGGGAGTCATGCTTGTAACCGTCAGCCTTGCAATGCCTCATGGGAATTGTAGTTCTGCAACAGCTGGAGGGCCGCAGGTTTGAGACCCCTGGTCTAGGGACTATCTATGTACCTTCTGTAGACCATCTATAAACCTTCTATGCAACTTTTATGTACCTTCTGTGGACTTTCTATGCACCTTTTAGGAATCATCTTGGTATAAACATTCTATTGACAGCCTATGGACCATCTATGTACCTTCTATATATTGTCTATAATCCCTCTATGCATCTTTTATGGACATTCTATGTACTATCTGTAAACCTTCTATGCAACTTTTATGTACCTTCTATGGACTTTCTATGCACCTTTTAGGAATCATCTATATATTGTCTATAATCCCTCTATTCATCGTTTGACAGTCTATGGACTGTCTATTGGTCTTCTTTGCATCATTTATGAACCCTGTATCCACCTTCTATGCTCCATTCAATGAACCATTTATGGACCTTCTATGCACCTTTTATGAACCATCTGCAGACTGAACCTTCTATTGACCATCTATGGACCTTCTTTCACCTTTTATTAACCATTTACAGTATGAAAGTTCTATTGACAGTCTATAGATCATCTATGTACCTTCTATATATTGTCTATAAACCTTCTATGCACCTTTTATGGACATTCTGTGGACGGTCGATTGACCACCTTTTATGAATGATCTCTCTACCCTCTATGGACTGCCTATTTGCCTTATATTGACAATCTATGAACCCTACATGAATCTTCTATGCACCAACTATGGACCTTCAATGCATCTTTTATGTACCTTCTATAGACGGTCTATGGATCTTCTTTGCACCTTTATGAACTATCTATCTACCTTTTTAATGCTCCTTTTATTGACCTTCTATGGACAATCTATGGATCTTGTGTAGACTTCTGGGACTCAGCTGTGAATGGCTGGAAGACTAAAAGGTGTTACTGGTTGGCAGATTCTACTTCCTTCTGTATTTCACTACAATCACTCGCTGACACACCTGCTGAGATATAATCAGCTGCACTGCTTGAAGTTCCGTCACACCTGACCCATAGGCTTGCATTGAGAGAAAGGATCAGCAGGCGCGGTCACACTGAAGGAGGACTAAGCGGAGCTTGAACAGTTGTGGCTTACTCCGATTTCACTGCACACTGTGAGCTTCTCACAATGTGCATTAAAAAGGTGCAGCAAGTCAGATAGAGCCCCCGCCTCCTTTCCTGGACAACCAGCATCCTCTAGCTCTTTCCTCCCAACCTGACTGTCCTTGGCCCCGCCCCTTCCATCATTCATTGGATTTCCGTTCTTTCAATTATGGAGGCTCATCATCACATGTGGGCGTTACCCGTGCAAAATGCATTCTGCCTAGGAACACCCTCCCTTCCAGATTGACACCCACCCATCAAGGCTTTTTGATATTTGTAGCTCCTCCCACTACATGCATTAGGGCTGAGGTCTCTCGGGAGGAGATCCATCTACATTTCATAGAGAAGCACAGAGGCCCACCAGCCATGATCTGCCCACGTTGCACAGAGGCCCACCAGCCTTGATCTGCCTGCATTGCACAGAGGCCCACCAGCCATGATCTGCCCACGTTGCACAGAGGCCCACCAGCCATGATCTGCCCACGTTGCACAGAGGCCCACCAGCCATGATCTGCCCACGTTGCACAGAGGCCCACCAGCCATGATCTGCCCACGTTGCACAGAGGCCCACCAGCCATGATCTGCCCACGTTGCACAGAGGCCCACCAGCCATGATCTTCCCACGTTGCACAGAGGCTCACCAGCCATGATCTTCCCACGTTGCACAGAGGCTCACCAGCCATGATCTTCCCCCGTTGCACAGAGGCCCACCAGCCATGATCTGCCTGCATTGCACAGAGGCCGACCAGCCATGATCTGCCCACGTTGCACAGAGGCCCACCAGCCATGATCTGCCTGCATTGCACAGAGGCCCACCAGCCATGATCTGCCTGCATTGCATAGAGGCCCACCAGCCATGATCTGCCCACGTTGCACAGAGGCCCACCAGCCATGATCTGCCCACGTTGCACAGAGGCCCACCAGCCATGATCTGCCCACGTTGCACAGAGGCCCACCAGCCATGATCTGCCCACGTTGCACAGAGGCCCACCAGCCATGATCTGCCCACGTTGCACAGAGGCCCACCAGCCATGATCTGCCCACGTTGCACAGAGGCCCACCAGCCATGATCTTCCCACGTTGCACAGAGGCTCACCAGCCATGATCTTCCCCCGTTGCACAGAGGCCCACCAGCCATGATCTGCCTGCATTGCACAGAGGCCGACCAGCCATGATCTGCCCACGTTGCACAGAGGCCCACCAGCCATGATCTGCCTGCATTGCACAGAGGCCCACCAGCCATGATCTGCCTGCATTGCATAGAGGAGCACAGAGGCCAACCTGCCACGATCTGCCTGCATTGTATAGAGAAGAACAAAGACCCACCAGCCATGATCTGCCTGCATTGCATTGAGAAGCACAGGAGGTCCACTGCCCATGATCTGCCCCACATTGCATAGAGAAGCACAGAGGCCCAATGACATCACAATAAAAGGTGAGGATTTAAAAGGGAAAGCTTTATTTAAAAATGTTATTGGCATGTTGACAGGGGGGGCATAAGCAGATTAAAGTTCAGCCAAGCTATAGGAAGGGGAGGGGGGGAGGACAGAGCCGGGCTCGGCGGGGGGGGGGGGGGGGGGGGGGGTTTGAGCGCAGTGCAGGTGTCTGAACACGTCAGAGAACTCTGTAACCGGTCTTAAAAGGAAGCACAGAGCTACCGGGAGAGGCTAACCGGGGTCACCCAACAAAGGAGGAACTCCGCCGCACACCCTCCCAGTGACAGAATTGCTGCAGCTGACAAAACACCGTCAGGTGGAAACAGCGACACACCACAGAGGACGTCACGTTACGCTCCGGCGCAGCCCTTGGCGGAGGATCGTCCCTCCCGCTGCCAGGATTGTAAAAATCGCACACAATGCCATCTTTATGACTTCAATCCCACCACCTTTTTTTTTTTTCTTCCCACATCCGTATTGTTTCCATTTTATACAATGTAACATCTCCTATCCGCCATCCAATACAACTACAAGGGATCGGTCACCATACACCGGACAATCACCGAGCAAATGTGACCGACTGCAAAAAGTCAACTCGAGGAATTGTTTGATTTTCCATCGGATGGAACATTTTTTTTCTGCCCTTTCTATCAATCCACACAATCGTCCCAATGCCAGCGGCAGGCACTATCTTTTTATTTGCTGTAAATCATCCAGTAGAACGTGAAGGTGACCATACACGTTACAACCAGAGATTGTGCAATCGCTGTACAATCTCCTTTTACATTTTACAACAAAACTGAGGACAAAGTTTAACAATCTATCCAGATTGTATCCAAGTATTATTATACAGGATTTATATTGCACCAACAGTTTGCGCAGCGCTTTACAAACAGTACAGTTACAATAAAATACAAAAGGGTTAATATCAGATGGTGGGGAGATTGTACAATCAGATTGTATAGTGTATGGATATGACCAACGATTTTCCCGGAAACTCGCAATTAAATATCCCAAATCAGTCATAAGATTACAGGGCCATGAAGATATCAATTTATAAAATTAGAAATAAAAATTAACAAACTACTCCAAGCAAAGAAAAATGTTCTATCCTGGTAACCAATCAGAATCCAGGTCTGTCTGGTTTGGCTATAGCAGTGTGAATTCTGATTGGTTGCTTTGGGCTCTTCTGCTACCCACACTAGTAGTAGTAGTAATAATAATAATAATAATATAATAAATCATCCTAAAAATAAACAACTATTATTCAAAAAAATAATAATAAATAGTAAAATAATAATCATCATGATTTTAAAAGTAAATAACATAATAATAATAAAATAATCATCATGGTTGTAAAAATAAAAAACAACAACAACAACAATAATCATCTTGATTTAAAAAAATTATATATATATATATATATATATATATATATATAATAAAACATAATACTAGTAATAGTAACAATGTAACAATGATCTTAAGAATTCTAAAAATAAATAAAAAATAACAATAATGCTATAATAATAAAATACTGCTAATAATAATGATAAAAAGATCATTCTAAAATTACTAGTAACAGTAATAATCATAATAAATAACAGTAATAATAAAAAAATAATCATCATGGTTGTAAAAATAAAAAATAACAATAGTAATAATAAAGAATAATAACAGTAATGATGATAATAATAATAATATAGTAAAATAGTAGTAGTACTAATAATAATAAAAGATAGATATATAAATAATACTAGTAACAATAATAAATAATAGTAACAATGATCATAAGGATTCTAAAAATAATAAATAACAATAATGCTATAATAATAATAAAATACTGCTAATAATAATAATAATAATAATAAAAAAAAAATCTAAAATTACTAGTAACAGTAATATTCATAAAAAATAACAGTAATAATAATGATAAAAATAATATTATAATAATCATCATCCAGAACCGCAAATTGTCCCATGTAGGCCAGCCACAGACGTGAGGCGGTGGTTGCTGCACGATCGTGACACACACACACACACAATCAGTTGAGCTGGACATACATGTTTATGCGATGAACTTACACATGTCCAGCGGCAGTAAGCATCCAGGACAATCACCTACAGTGGTCATAGAGTACCTATAGACGTACAATCAATTATTGATCGGTTATTGGCCAGATTGGATGATAATCTCATACATGAGCAGCTTTGGGATCATTTAGAAATATTGTTGAGGAATAACACATGGCAACCAGAGACAACTTGGACATGGCCGGCTACAGAAAACCGACTTCTGATTGGCTATCGCAGATCCCTACTCTAGGTAATAAGCCCAATACAGTTCAAAGAGGGAACAATCCCAGAGCAAATGGTTCACCTTCACCATCCAGCAATCCTCACATCTCTGCACTTTGCTCCCAGGACACAGAGCCATTGCTTACAACTCCACACTAGTCCATCCAATTTGATTGCAAGGTGTGTGAAAGCACCAGAAGCTGCCTCAGACACCATCCACACAATAGGGTGACAGTAACCTGCCAGGCCCCCCTCCCCCCCAGCATCTGTCTGACTTACCTCCCAGCAGCTGCCTTCCTCTGATGACTCCCCATGATACAATAATCCATTTTATCCAATCATTGATAAATCCAAAAATTCTGACAGCCCCAAAAACCAGCAAATCCACCAAAAGTGTAAATATTTATAGAATTTCCAGTAAACATGATGTATCCATAGAGGAGGGAATGGTGAGCCCAAAGGATCCAGAGGGGGGATGAGGAGATTCCTAAGATCCAGTGCAGGTTCCCTGAGTGCCATAAGCATCCTGTGCCTGGAGCTCCAGTCCCAGCAGCTGGCTGGTCCCCTCTGCACTCCACTCTGCAACTGGCTGCAGCTAAGAGGCCAATTACTGAGTCCAGGACACGCCCCCCCCCCCCCCCCCCTATCCCCGCCCAGGGACTGTCTGCCAACCAGCAGGCTGACTGCACAGGAACAGCCAATGTCAGTCTCCCTGTGTGAGGAATTGTACCCCGGTCCCTAGGTGTTAACCCCCCCGCTGCCGAGTACAGCTAATGTGCTGATACATTGTATCTGTGCCAGGAATGTCTGCGGAAGATGGAAACGAAAAAATGCGGAAATAGATCGATCATTCTGTCTATTGATCTATCCAAAAATGAAGGTGAAGTGGATTTTTCAGTAACTTCACAAGTCTGCATGAGAACATTCCTGACATGTCACAATATACAGTATACAGTATTCTACAATCTTCACCTTATATGATTATAAACTGCCCTTTACCTTCAGTCCAGTGACTTTACCTGGATACTTTCCATTTGCTGCAGGCAGGAGGAAGAATTTTCTCAGTCTCTCTGTGTGTATATATATATATATGTATATATACAAAATCTATCTTTTTGTGTTTCCTTTTTAGCTGCCTTCCTTAAATTCTTCCTTCTTGTTTCCTTTCTCTTTCTTTACTTCCTGTGTTCCTTCCTTCCTTCCTTCCTTCCTTCCTTCCTCTTACCTTTTTCCTTCCTACCCTTTCCTTTCTCTCCCTCCCTTCCTTGCCTCTGAGTTTGCTCTCCTCTCCTGTTCTCCTTGCTTTTGTTTCCATTCCTTTGATTTTCTTTACTTCCTATCTTCATTCCTTTCTTCCTCCTTTACCCTTTTCCTTCCTGCACTTTCCTTTCCCTTCCTACCTACCCACCTACCTACCTACCTTCACTTTTCAATCTTCTTTCCTCTTTCCTTTCCTCTTTTTTGTCTCCCCCCCCCCCTTTTTTTTTAATTCCGTCCTTCCCTTTCCTTCTCACTTCCTTTTGTTTCCATGCCTTTAATTTTCTTTTCCTCCTGTCTTCCTCACTTACTTATTTCCTTCACCTTCTTTCTTCCTTTCCTCCTATTTTCTTTTTCCATTTGTCTTTCCTTTCTTTCATAATTCATTTCCCTTTCCTTTATTCCTTCATTAATTTCCTTTTTTTGTATTCCTTCATTCATTTCCATTTCCTTTCCTTCATTACTCATTTCTCTTTCTTTCCCTTCTCATTTAATTTTCTTTGCTTTCCCCTTTCCTTTCTCCATTAATTTTCTTTTCCTTTATTTCTTCATTCATTTCCTTTTCATTTTACCTTCCATTTCCTTTCTTTTTCCCTTTCCTTTCTTCATTCATTTCCTTTCCCTTTATTCCTTCATTTACTTTTCCCTTTCCTTTTCCTTTTTCCTTTTCCCTTTACCTTCCCTTCTCTTCCCGTTCCTTTCCTTTGTTCCTTTCCTTCATTTGTTTCCTTTATTCCTTCATTCATTTCCTTTTCTCCGTCATTCATTTCCTTATCTCCGTCACTCATTTTCCTTTCTTTCATCAATTTATTTCCTTTTCCTTTATTTTTTTATTCCTTCATTCATTTCCATTTCCTTTCCTCTCCTCCCTCATTCATTTCCTTTCCTGCTTCATTCATTTCATTTTCCTTGCCTTTATACATTTCCTTTTCTCCTTCATTCATTTCCTTTCCTTTTCTTCGTCATTCATATCCCTTTCCTTTACTTCATTAATTTATTTCTTTTTCCTTTCCTTTATTCCTTCATTCTTTCTATTTCCTTGCTACTTCATACATTTCCTTTTCTTTATTTCTTCATTTTATTTTCCCTTCCCTTATTTCTTTATTAATTTCCTTTATTCCTTCATTCATTTTCTTTTTTCTTTCCTCCTTCATAAATTTCCTTTTCCTCCTTCATTCAATTCCCTTTCCCTTTCTTCATTTATTTCCTTTTCTTTTCCTTTATTCATTTCATTACCGCCTTCATTAATTTCCTTTCCTTTTCTCCGTCATTCATATCCCTTTCCTTTACTTCATTAATTTATTTCCTTTTCCTTTCTTCAATTCCTTAATTGGTTTCCATTTCCTTTCCTCCTTCATTCATTTCCTTCTCATTTTCTTTATTTCTTCATTCATTTCCTTTTCCCTTTTCTTATTCCTTCATTCATTTCCTTTTTTCTTTTCTCCTTCATTCGTTTACTTTTCCTTTCCTCCTTCATTCATTTCCTTTCCTCCTTCATTCATTTCCTTTTCCTTTCTCCCAATCATTTCCCCTTTCCTTTCCTTTATACCTTCATTCATTCCTTTGCTCCTAAATTCACTATCCTTTCCTTTCCTCCTTTCTTTTACTTTTCTCTTCCTCCTCTTTTCCTTTTTCTTTCATTTCCTTCCCTTTTTTTTATCTTCCTCCTCTCTTTCTTTCTTGTGTTTTCTTATCCCCATTGTATGACTTTAGTCATGGGGAGACGTAAAGAACAGCATCTGTCAGGGATCACATAAAACGCAACAAATTTATCATGTAACCTGGTTAGTTGCTATTGGCAACGCTCATTTCTTTGCACCCTCCTTTGTACTGTTTGGTTGGGGGTGTTGCAGGTGTCACTGTAACAAAAATGCTGCCTATGTGTAGTATGTTTATATAGAGACAACGTTTTCTGAGCCTACAATTTTTTGTTTGCTCCTTAGTCAGTGCTCTGTCTGGTGGGGAAGGATAAGGTCCCTTGTCTTGGGCTCCATTAGAGAGATTCTCCTTCAATAATTGTTCTAGTGATGACAGTTTTAGCAAACATTGAAGAAAATGGATCACATACAGAAATAGGAGGGGGGGTAGAGCCCCTGTCAGGTGTTGGTGGGGGGCACATTTGCAGTGTATGTTCTGCATTGGGCAGAGGTAGGTAGGTTGCAATGCTCTGCACTGTCTGTGACACTGAGGAATGTCAGGAATGTGTCTGATCCCTCTGTGCTCCTTCCTATGGCAGACATGACCCTGATCTATGTGCAGGGTGACAATGACTCCAATGTAATCCATGTTCAGGAAGACACTCCAGTCAAGCATGAACGCATTTCCGCTAAAAACCACATAGGGGACACGGCCCATCAGCTGGGGGACCACAGGGCCGCATTTTCTGCACCGGGTGAAAAGCTGGTGATCCACATCTCTTCACTTGGCCCCAGAGTATAGAATATATATATATATAGTATATACTGTATATACAGCGTAGCTCTAGCCACATTTTTCTTTTCTAAATTTGAATAAAGCATTTTAGATTAGATCTTCCTTTCCTGCAGACACAACAGGAAGTGGTTGGAAATTGCTCCAAAGTGGCAAATGAGGTATGAAAGGGCGCTGTAAGTGTACATGGTCTGTAGAAGGCATAGGAAGAGTGGTAGCCGTAGCTATGGAAAGATGCAGTAGGTGAAGGTATTGGTGGCACAGTAGATGTAGGTTTGGGGTTTAGTAGGTGTAGGTATTGGAGGTGCAGTAGATGTAGGTTTGGGGTGCAGTGGTGTGGGTATTGGAGGTGCAGTAGGTGTAGGTATTGGAGGCATAGTAGATGTAGGTTTGGGGTGCAGTGGAGTGGGTATTGGAGGTGCAGTAGGTGTAGGTATTGGAGGCATAGTAGATGTAGGTTTGGGGTGCAGTAGGTGAAGGTATTGGAGGTGCAGTAGGTTTAGGTATTGGAGGCATAGTAGATGTAGGTTTGGGGTGCAGTGGAGTGGGTATTGGAGGTGCAGTAGGTGTAGGTATTGGAGGCATAGTAGATGTAGGTTTGGGGTGCAGCAGTAGGTGAAGGTATTGGAGGTGCAGTAGGTATAGGTATTATAGGCACAGTATGTGTAGGTTTGGGGTGTAGTAATGTAGGTACAGGAGTGTAGTAGGTATGGTGGTGGTGGTGGGGGGGGGGGGGGTTGTAGCAGGTATAGATTCTGGATGTGCAGTAGGTGTAGGTGCAGGGGTGAAGGTCCCTGTAGGTATTGGAGGCACAGTAAGTGTAGGTGCAAGGGTGCAGTTTTTGGAGGTAGGTATTACAGGCACAGTAGGTGTAGGTATTGGAGGTGTATTAGGTATAGGTATTAGAGGCACAGTAAGTGAGGATATTGGGGGTGCAGTAGGTGTAGATATTGGGGTGCAGTAGGTTTTGGAGGTCTAGTAGATGTATGTACTGGAGGTGTAGGTATGATGGTGCAGCAGATGTAGGTATTGGTGGTGCAGTAGATGTAGGTATTGGTGGTGCAGTAGATGTAGGTGCAGAGGTGCAGTAGCTGTAGATACGGGGGTGCAGTAGCTGTAGATACGGGGGTGCAGTAGCTTTAGATACGGGGGTGCAGTAGCTGTAGATACAGGGGTGCAGTAGCTGTAGATACGGGGGTGCAGTAGGTGCAGGTATTTGAGGTGCAATAGGAGCAAGTATGGGGGTGGCAGTGGGTGTAGGAATGTGGGTGTTGGTGCAGTAGGTGAAAGTATTGGGGGTGCAGTAGATGTAGGTACAGGGGATGCAGCAGGAGTAGGTATTGGAGGTGCAGTAGGTGAAGGAATGGGGGTGCAGTAGGTGTAGGAATTGGGGGTACAGTAGATGTAGACACTGGAGGTGCAGTAGGTGAAAGTATTGAGAGGTTCTGTAGGTGTTGGTATGGAGCGTAGGTATTGAGGGTGTAGTAGGTGTAGAAATGGAGGTGCTGTAGTTGCTGATACTGGAGGTGCAGTAGGTGAAACTATGGGGGTGCAGTAGGTGTAAGTACATGGCACAGAGTAGACCTATTTATGGAAGGAGGGCGCAGCCATGATTAAGTTGATGCAGTGGGTAGAGTAGGAGGTGACGCAGCGGGTAGCGTTGGGAGGTTGCGCAGTGGGTTGAGCAGGTGGTGCAGTGGGTATAGTGGGAGGTGGTGCAATGGGTACAGTGAAGGTGGTGCAGTGGGTACAGTAGGAAGTGGTGCAGTGGGTAGAGTAGTAGGTGGTGCAGTGGGTAGAGTAGAAGGTGGTAAGGTGGGTAGAGTAGGAGGTGATGCAGTGGGTATAGTAGGAGGTGGTGCAGTGGGTATAGTAGGGGGCAGTGCAGTGGATAGAGTAGGAGGTGTTGTGCGGTGGGTAGAGTAGGAGGTGGTGCAGTGGGTAGAGTAGGAGGTGGTGCAGTGGGTAGAGTAGGAGGTGGTGCAGTGGGTAGAGTAGGAGGTGGTGCAGTGGGTAGAGTAGGAGGTGGTGCAGTGGGCAGAGTAGGGGTGGTGCAGTGGGTAGAGTAGGAGGTGGTGCAGTGGGTAGAGTAGGAGGTGGTGCAGTGGGTAGAGTAGGAGGTGGTGCAGTGGGTAGAGTAGGAGGTGGTGCAGTGGGTAGAGTAGGAGGTGGTGCAGTGGGTAGAGTAGGGGTGGTGCAGTGGGTATAGTGGGAGGTGGTGCAGTGGGCAGAGTAGGGGTGGTGCAGTAGGTAGAGTAGGAGGTGGTGCAGTGGGCAGAGTAGGAGGTGGTGCAGTGGGTAGAGTAGGAGGTGGTGCAGTGGGTAGAGTAGGAGGTGGTGCAGTGGGTAGAGTAGGAGGTGGTGCAGTGGGTAGAGTAGGAGGTGGTGCAGTGGGTAGAGTAGGAGGTGGTGCAGTGGGCAGAGTAGGGGTGGTGCAGTGGGTAGAGTAGGGGTGGTGCAGTGGGCAGAGTAGGAGGTGGTGCAGTGGGCAGAGTAGGAGGTGGTGCAGTGGGTAGAGTAGGAGGTGGTGCAGTGGGTAGAGTAGGAGGTGGTGCAGTGGGTAGAGTAGGAGGTGGTGCAGTGGGTAGAGTAGGGGTGGTGCAGTGGGTATAGTGGGAGGTGGTGCAGTGGGTATAGTAGGAGAAGGTGCGGGTCGTATTAGAGAAGTGTGAAGCAATCAGCAGACTTTAGACATGAAATGATGAAAGGGGTGCCGGAGGTCGGAGCATTTCCCATAACAGAGCTCTTTTGTTCCCGGCTCAGGCCTTCTCTTTGTAGAAGGGGCCTTTTGTGTGTGTTGTTCCTCAATACCCCTATTGTGTCTCCGCATTGTACATTCCTGGGACCCCGCACAGCGTGTCACCTTCTGATGAGGACCAGGGCTGTGTGTGGACCCAAAGTGACCAACTACAGGATCTGGATGTAGATTTCATACACAGCACTGATATTTGGTTGCTTCCAGTCAATCCGCTTGACTTCTCACCATTTATTTGGCACCATGATATTCCTCCATGGGGCAGAGGACTTCCTCCATGGGGCAGAGGACTTCCTCCATGGGGCAGAGGACTTCCTCCATGGGGCAGAGGACTTCCTCCATGGGGCAGAGGACTTCCTCCATGGGGCAGAGGACTTCTTCCATGGGGCAGAGGACTTCCTCCATGGGGCAGAGGACTTCCTCCATGGGGCAGAGGACTTCTTCCATGGGGCAGAGGACTTCCTCCATGGGGCAGAGGACTTCCTCCATGGGGCAGAGGACTTCTTCCATGGGGCAGAGGACTTCCTCCATGGGGCAGAGGACTTCCTCCATGGGGCAGAGGACTTCCTCCATGGGGCAGAGGACTTCCTCCATGGGGCAGAGGACTTCCTCCATGGATGGGGCAGAGAACTTCCTCCATGGGGCAGAGGACTTCCTCCTGGTCTCTGGGCCTTCAATACGGTTACAATGTCATTGTGCATAGGTGCAGCCATGGTGGATATCCATCTGCAGTGTGTAGGCCTGCAAACTCCATGCAGCTTTCTGCTGTGCGCTCATCACATGCACCAACACTGGATATTTTCCACTGCTTATTATTGGGCGATGCGACCATTCATTTCAAGGAGCGAAGTCTACATCATTTCACTCATCTCTTCAAAGAAGTTCCATTCATGTGATGAGTTTGAGATTTTATCTATATCTAAATTCTGTTTTTGGTGGATGGATGGGGAGATTTGCCTTCACTCCCTGTCCTGAAGTGGAAATTTCTCCTGGTTGGAGGGTTTGCCCTCGTCTCTTGTTCTTGTGATAATAATTTGGCTTTCCTATCACTTTCCGCAGAACAAACAGAGGGGTGAATGCTCCCAATGTAAAGACTTGACGGAGAGTCTAACCCTTCATCATTCTATGCAACACTTAAAGGGGAACTCCAGCATTTAGCAACCCTACTTTCTGCCCCACAGCCTCCCAACCCCCCCCCCCCCCCCCCCTTAAATATTTTTTTATAAAAAAAAAAATTCTCCAGGGAAAAGGGCTGCTGGATTTGCTGGCAGTTGGGGGGGGGGGGGGGGTTATTGTGCTGGGAGGGACCCACTATTGAAGGGGGGGGGGGCTATTGTTGCTGGTTCGGGTCTATGGTTGCTGGGGGTATTTTGTTGTGGGGGGTATATTGTTGCTGGGGTAATTTTTTTGTAGGGAGTATATCCTTGCGGGGGGGGGGGGGGTTGGGGTTGGTATTATGTTGTGAAGGATATACTATTTCTGGGGGGGTATTTTGTTGTGGGAGATCTCTTTTTGCAGGGGGAATCTGTTGTTGTAAGGGGGATCCATTGTTGCTGGAGGGATCCATTGTTGCTGAAGAGATCCGTTGTTGCTGAAGGGATCTATTGTTACAAGGGGGTCTGTTGTTGCAGGGGGGATCTGTTGTTGCTGGAGGGATCCATTGTTGCTGAAGAGATCCGTTGTTGCTGAAGGGATCTATTGTTACAAGGGGGTCTGTTGTTGCTGGGGGATCTGTTGTTGCTGGAGGGATCTATTGTTGCAGGGGGGTCTGTTGTTGCAGGGGGATCTGTTGTTGCTGGAGGGATCTATTGTTGCAGGGGGGATCTGTTGTTGCAGGGGAGATCTGTTGTAGTGGGGATATATAGCTTCTGGGGGATCTGTTGTTGCTAAAGGGATCTATTGCTGCAAGGGGGGTCTGTTGTTGTAAGGGGGATCTATTGTTGCAGGGGAGATCTGTTGTAGGGGGATCTTGTGTTGCTGAAGGTATATTTTGTTGCAGGGGGGCTCTATTGTTGCTGGAGGGATCCATTGTTGCTGAAGGGATCTGTTGTTGCAGGGGATCTATTGCTGCAAGGGGGGTCTGTTGTTGCAGGGGTAAATCTGTTGTTGTAGGGGGGTCTATTGTTGCAGGGGAGATCTGTTGTAGGAGGATCTATTGTTGCAGGGGAGATCTGTTGTAGGGGGGTCTATTGTTGCAGGGGAGATCTGTTGTAGGGGGATCTATTGTTGCAGGTGATCTATTGTTGCTGAAGGTATATTTTGTTGCAGGGGGATCTATTGTTGCTGAAGGGATCTGTTGTTGTAGGGAGATCTATTGCTGCAAGGGGGGTCTGATGTTGCAGGAGGAATCTGTTGTAAGGGGGATCTATTGTTACAGGGGAGATCTGTTGTAGGGGGATCTATTGTTGCTGAAGGTATATTTTGTTGTAGGGGGATCTGTTGTTGTAGGGAAGATCTGTTGTAGTGGGGATCTATTGTTGCTGAAGGGATCTATTGCTGCAAGGGGGGTCTGTTGTTGAAGGGGATCTGTTCTTGTAGGGGGGGTCTGTTGTTGCAGGGGGATCTGTTTTAGGGGGATCGATTGCTGCTGGAGGGCTCTATTGTTGCTGAAGGATCTATTGTTGCAAGGAAGGTCTGTTGTTGTAGGGGAATCTGTTGTAGGTGAAACTATTGCTGCTGGAGGGATCTATTTTTGCAGGGGATCTATTGTTGCGGGGGGGGGGGGCTGTTGTTGAAGGAGGGATCCATTGTTACAGGAGATCTATTTTACTACTTTTCTTGTTATCATCAACAAATTCCATACAAATCACTTGGCACCACAAAAATGATACTTGGTTCTGTAGTTTCTAAAAGGGGCGGTGCCCAGAGGTGGGTAGGGGGCGGAGACAAGGGGAGTACCTGCACCTATTCTCAGATGGGAGAAGAGCCCTGTATATATATTATATACACACACATCCCTGTCCTGCAGTATTCTAGGGGTTCTGATGACATCACAGCAGGGGGCGGGCGTTCTTCCTGGACTGAACAATGCTCATGTAATGACGATCAGTCCTGGAGTGCTGTGAGCCCAGTCGTGCGCCCCCTAGGGGCGGGCACATGTAACAAGGCCCCGAAAGTGGGCAGCATGACAAAGTCATTGTACCTAAAGATTACCACGAATGCTGGACTGTGGAGGAAGCTGGCATATGCAGACAGGAGGGTGTGGCTTGGCTGATAAAGCCCCGCCTCCCATGAAGATTTCTGGGATGTATGACATCATTTGCCTAGTCCAGAAACCAGGAAGTAGCCTGGTAAAAGCCTGTAACCGTGGTAAAATCACCAGAAGTCTAAACTGTGAGCGAATCAGGTTCTGCTGCATTGCATGTTTTTCAAACATGTTTCGGGTACTGGGGGCTGCGGTGCTGGCCAGGCTTTGGAGGAAGTGGGGTGCACATGGAGGACCTCAGAAGAAGGCCGAGGTGAGATCTGCTTGTGCGCTGCGTTGGCCGAACTGCGTTGGAAACATTTAGTTATCGGTCACAGATTTTCTCCTTGTGTCCGGTTATCTGTTCTGTCACTTTAAGCCGCTGTATTCCCAGCAGAGGCACAAAGTTTATTGGCATCCGAGTCAGCTGTGCCAGGAGGTGCCCATCCCTTACCACCTACACACATGATGTCATCAGTGATAACCGGTAACTCTTTGCCTCCTGATTTGTGTTTTGGGAAATTTATATGGCGGGATGGAGCAAAAATCTCCATTTATTTATTACAGGAATTTATAGCTGACAATTTACACAGCGCATTGTGTGCTGTCCATTCACATCAGTGCCTGTCCCCAAGAGCTTGCACTCTAGGGTCCCTATCTACACATACATACCCATAGTACGGCCCATGGTTTTTATTTAGTGGGGAACGCAGTTCTGTCACCTCTAGCACTGAATGTATGTCCTGGCTAGGGGTGCTTGGGCACGCTGGTCTTTTGAAGCTGGCTGCTGGGGGATTCATTAGTGTTGGGGAGGGTGTAGTGTTGCTACCGGGATCTATGGTTGATGGGGGGGGGTTACTGATGTTGGGGATCTATTGTTCCTGTGGTGATCTCCGGTTGGGGAGGTCTACTGTTGCTGGCTGCTTGGGTATCTGCATTTGTTGCTAGCTGCTGGGGGATATATTGTTGGGGGGGGGGGGGGGTCTATTGTTGCTGGGGGGGGTCTATTGTTCCTGGGGTGATTTCCTGTTGGGGGAGGTCTATTGCTCCTGGTAACTTGGGAGTCTGTTTTTGTTGTTAGCCACCGGGGGATCTATTGTTGTTGAGGGACCTATTGTTGCTGGGGGGTCTATTGTTGTTGAGGGACCTATTGTTGCTGGGGGGGTCTATTGTTACTGGGGGATCTATTGTTCCTTTGATGATCTCCTGTTGGAGAGCTATTTATTGTTGCCAGCTATTTGGGAATCTGCTTCTGTTGCTAGCTGCTAGGGGATATATTGATGGGGGGGGGGTCTATTGTTACTAGGGTGATCTACTGTTGGGGGAGGTCTATTGCTGCAGGCAACTTGGGAGTCTGTTTGTGTTGCTAGTCCCTGGGTGTTCTATTGTTGTTGAGGGGTCTATTGTTGCTGGGGGGTTCTATTGTTCCTGGGGTTGATCTCCTGGTATGGCGGTCTATTGTTGCTGGCTACATGGGAATCTACTTTTGTTGCTAGCTGCTGGGGGATATATTGTTGGGGGGGGGGGTCTATTGTTGCAGTTGGGGGATCTATTGTTCCTGGGGTGATCTCCTGTTGGGGGGGTCTATTGCTGCTGGAAACTTGGGAGTCTGTTTGTGTTGCTAGTCATTGGGGGTTCTATTGTTGAGGGGTCTATTGTTGTTGAGGGGTCTATTGTTGCTGGGGGTTGTATTGTTCCTGGGGTTGATCTCCTGGTATGGAGGTCTATTGTTGCTGGCCACATGAGAATCCGCTTTTGTTGCTAGCTGCTGGGGGATATATTGTTGGGGGGCGAAGGTCTATTGTTGCAGGTGGGGGATCTGTTGTTTCTAGGGGGTCTATTGTTCCTGGTGTGATCTCCTGTTGGGGGAGGTTTATTGCTGCTGGAAACTTAGTGGTCTGTTTTTGTTGATAGCCACTGGGGGATCTATTGTTGTTGTTTGACCTATTGTTGCTGGGGGATCTATTGTTCCTGGGATGATCTAGGTTTGCTGGGGGTGGGGAATTTATTGGTTAATGTGCTGCTAGGAGGAGAGAGCAGAGTGACAGAGGGAGGAGCTCATCACTGTGCTGCTGTCAGAAACCATGAATCAGACTGAGACAGAAGTATAGTTAAATCACACTTGTTTAATGATAATAAAATAAAGGTAAACGTAGTCAAAACATAGCCATAGTTCAGGAATCGGAATGGATAGTCAGCCAAGCCAAAACGTCAGGGAGCCAGAGAACAGCGTAGTAGAACAGCAAGCAGGATCTGGAGCCAGAAGGAATGTCAGCCAAGCAAGTCTTTAACAGGAACACAGGAGAGCGTCTCTAGAAATGTGACCAAGGCGAAGGCAGAGATCATCTGGGCTGGAAGGCTTAAGTAGGCAGGACTGACGAGCAGGATCATCAACAGCTGAGTAACTGTGGAGAGATAGGAGCTGGCAATTAGCCGACAGCTGAGCGGCCAGCTCTGAGAAGGAAGGGCTGAGCCCAGCCCTGACAGCTGCTTCTCCTTTCACTGTCCAGTCACAGGTTGGGGGCTGGTCCGGGATGACCTGTCTAGGATTAAATGATGCTGGCCATCAGACTGAGGACCTCTAGTGGCAGAAATAAAGTACTTTAGGGGAAATCTCTAGATTGAAGCCAAAGCTGATTGCATTATGTTACTCTTTAATGTGTGAAAGCGTTAGAATCTGTATTGGGTTTTACTGCTGTACGGGGGGCTTCATGGGGGGGGGGGGGGGGTTTCCTCCCCACCAGTACTTTAGTAAGGGAACACCTACAGCAGGGACAGTGACTGCAATAAAAATACTTTTTTTTTTGTTGTAGTTTAGGGAACACTAGAACCCCTGTCAGCTTTTTAACTAGGTCTGTGTCCCTCTTGCAGAATCTCCTTCATTCTATGTCTGGGGACTGATTTAGAATCTCTCCGTATTCCTGTATTGTGAGGTCGCCATGATTGCGCTCGGCGTGGGGAAGGCTGCGGTGACCTTTGTTGCTCTGTGGTATTGCGGTAACATTGTATAAGTACATTATTACTCTAATTACCGCATGGCAGCCTGCCAAGCCACGGATGTCGGAGAACCTTCACCCTCCTCTCACCTTCCCGGCTCAGGGTGCTCCATGTGCCGCCCGCACCCTGCGCCGCTTTACTTTTATTTTAATGTGGAACGAAAAGAAAAAAAGAAATCCTAAATATTGGCCAATCCCGGCCGTGTTTCATCTGTCTGGTACTATGTAAGCCCCTTATGATGACCGACATCACGGAAAACGGGTGGGGGATGGGGGGGCACAGAAATGGTTAGCTGAGCACTGAAGTCCCTTAAAAGTAAAAAGAAAGTTGTCCTTCCAGAATCCCAAATATATGGGATATATATCTCACAAAATTTCACACATTTTTGTAAATATTTTATTCTATCTTTTCATGTGACAACACTGAAGAAATGACACTTTGCTACAATGTAAAGTAGTGAGTGTACAGCTTGCATAACAGTGTAAATTTGCTGTCCCCTCAAAATAACTCAACACACATCCATTAATGTCTAAACCGCTGGCAACAAAGTTAGTACACCCCTAAGTGAAAATGTCCAAATTGGGCCCAAGGTGTCAGTATTTTATGTGGCCACCATTATTTTCCAGCACGGCCTTAACCCTCTTGGGCATGGAGTTCTCCAGAGCTTCACAGGTTGTCACTGGAGTCCTCTTCCCCTCCTCCATGATGACATCACAGAGCTGGTGGATGTTAGAGACCTTGCGCTCCTCCACCTTCCGTTTGAGGATGTCCCACAGATGATCAATAGGGTTTAGGTCTGGAGACATGCTTGGCCAGTCCATCACCTTTACCCTCAGCTTCTTTAGCAAGGCAGTGGTCATCTTGGAGGTGTGTTTGGGGTCGTTATCATGTTGGAATACTGCCCTGCGGCCCAGTCTCTGAAGGGAGGGGATCATGCTCTGCTTCAGTATGTCACAGTACATGTTGGCATTCATGGTTCCCTCAATGATCTGTAGCTCCCCAGTGCCGGCAGCACTCATGCAGCCCCAGACCATGACACTCCCACCACCATGCTTGACTGTAGACAACACACACTTGTCTTTGTCCTCCTCACCTGGTTGCCGCCACACACGCTTGTCACCATCTGAACCAAATAAGTTTATTTTGGTCTCATCAGACCACAGGACATGGTTCCAGTAATCCATGTCCTTCTTGTCTTCAGCAAACTGTTTGTGGGCTTTCTTGTGCATCATCTTTAGAAGAGGCTTCCTTCTGGGATGATAGCCATGCAGACCAATTTGATGCAGTGTGCGGCGTATGGTCTGAGCACTGACAGGCTGACCCCCCCCCCCCCCCCCACCCCTTCAACCTCTGCAGCATAGCTGGCAGCATTCATACATCTATTTCCCAAAGACAACCTCTGGATATGACGCTGAGCATGTGACCTCAACCTCTTTGGTGGACCATGGTGAGGACTGCTCTGAGTGGAACCTGTCCTGTTATACCTCTGTATGGTCTTGGCCACCGTGCTGCAGATCAGTTTCAGGGTCTTGGCAATCTTCTTATAGCCTAGGCCATCTTTATGTAGAGCAACAATTCTTTTTTTCAGATCCTCAGAGAGTTCTTTGCCATGAGGTGCCACGGTGAACTTCCAGTGACCAGTATGAGAGAGTGAGAGCGATAACACCAAATTTAACACACCTGCTCCCCATTCACACCTGAGAACTTGTAACACTAACGAGTCACATGACACCGGGGAGGGAAAATGGCTAATTGGGCCCAATTTGGACATTTTCACTTAGGGGTGTACTGACTTTTGTTGCCAGCGGTTTAGACATTAATGGCTGTGTGTTGAGTTATTTTGAGGGGACAGCAAATTTACACTGTTATACAAGCTGTATACTCACTACTTTACATTGTAGCAAAGTGTCATTTCTTCAGTGTTGTCACATGAAAGGATAGAAGAAAAGATTTACAGAAATGTGAGGGGTGTACTGACTTTTGTGAGATACTGTAAATGTCAGTGTGGGTGGAGTGACACTTAAAATTAATAAATACTTATTGATGATTTGGCATGCAATTGTAATTGGACCCCCTGAACACCCAGACTGATTATTAATCTTTTATTTCTTGGAGATTTTTTTTTAAATAATTCCATTTTCATTAGATATCTTATTTAATACCTAGTGGTGTCATCACTGGGTCTCTGTGCTCCTCTATGCAATGCAGGCAGATCATGGCTGGTGAGAGGGGCTGTACAGAGCTTCATGAAAACATCCCAGCACCCCACCTCTGTACTCCTCTCCAGAGCCCTCAGCCCTGAAGCACGCAGTGGGAGGAGTTATGCAAATATCAAAATGCCTTGATGGGTGGGTGTCAGTCTTGAGGTGGGTGCATTCCTAGGCAGGAAGTATTTTATTATAAATAATAATACTTTAGTATTACTTTATTATTTTACTATTTTATTATTTTCATTATTTGTATTAGTATTATTTATATAAAAAAAATAAATAAATATATATATCTAGAGAGAGAGAGAGAGAGAGAGAGAGATATTATTACTATTTTGATTTTTATTGTATTATTTTTGTTATTATTTCTACTATGAATATTTTCTTTTTTATTATTATTATTATTTAAAAAAAATATTATTTTGATTTTATTATTTTTATTTTTTTATTTCTATTATTTTATTATTATTATTATTATTTTATTAGTACTATTTTTATTATTGTTATTTTATTTTTTATTATTATTATTTTGATTTTATTATTATCTTTATTAATGTTCTTATTTTATATTATTATTATTATTATTATTTTGATTTTATTATTTTCTAGATTTTTATTGTATTATTTTTATTTATTTTTTTATTATATATTTTTTATTACTATTTAGATTTTTATTGTTTATTACTTTTATTTATTATTTTATTATAATTATTACTATTCGTGCTGTAATTGCAGCAAACTGCAAAAAAAAGATCCAAAGCTTCTTTCAGGCGACAAGCTTTGTGCGATGCGTTTTGCGGCGCTCGCAGTGTGATTTATCGTGGCAGAACCGCAGCTCGTTTTTAGGCGCCATTAAAATGAATGACATCTGATATGCGCGTTGTGCGATTGGTCATATTTAGCAGAGCGATTTGAAATCTTGGGCGGAATTGCGGCGATTCCACCCGTGATTTAAAGCGCCCACATGTGAATGCAGCCTAAGGCCGCTTTCACGCTTGAAAATCGCGTTTGCTGCGATTTTGCTGCGAATTTAAGCAAGGCCGGTGTAAACATGAGGCCTTGTGGACCTCAAATCGCATCAAAGTCGGACCAAAGTAGTGCAGGGACTGCTTTGAAGTCTCTGAGACTTGAAGTCGCACAGATATGAACGGTACTCGCTGGAGAACAGGGGAAATGACTGGTCATGCAACTTTGCAGCCCCAAGTCGCAGGACAAGTCCCACAAGTGTGAAAGAGGCCTAAGGCTCCATTCACACTTGTGCGACTTGTCATGAGACTTTGGGCATCAAAGTCGCATGGCGAGACGCAGCCCATTCTTTTCAATGGCACCCGTTCAAATTGGTGCGACTTAAAAGTTGCAGCAACTTTCACAAGGTGCCCACGCTGCTTAGATGCGACTTTGATCTGATCCAGAGAGCGTACAGTTGGATCAAAGTCGCACTCCAAAGTCACACTGGGGGAAAAAAAGGGGGGGGGGTCCCGCACCATCATGGTGCGGATGCGATTTCAGGCATACAAACTGTATATCTGAAATCGCACCGCACACAAACACTGCATGTGATGTGGTGTGATTCCTGTCCGAATCACCTCCCGAGTGTGAACCCTGACACAGGCTCCATTCACACTTGTGTTACTTATCATGCGACTCTAGAGTCGCATCCCATGTTATTCAATGAGTACAGTTCATATCTGTGCGACTTAAAGTCATTCCTGCACTACTTTGGTCCGACTTTCATGCAACATGACGGCCATAGACTTCAATGTCAACCCTCAAATGAATGATAGACATGCGACTCGTGTGCGACTTTGTAGAGCACAGTCACATAGTCAAAGCCAAGTTTGCAACAAAGTTGCCTTTCTCTAAATTGCATCAAGTCACACTGTAAAGTTGGAAACGGCCGGATTCTGAAGTCGCCGGAGCGTGGATGGAGCCTCGGTGGGGGATCGCCGGCGATGTTGGCGGCTCGGTCCGGCGTAGCCGGGCGGTTAGCGTGACTGGGAAGCCATACACCTGTCTCGGGAGGGCCCACGCAGGCAGAGACACGCAGGAGGAGAACAATGGGCGCCATTGTTCCCGGGGCACCTGGGCCGTCCCCGCAGATCACTCAGCGCCTGTCAGAGGCTGCGAGAGTCGCACACAAAGCAAACCGCAGAGCCCCGGGGGCCAAGCCTATCATCTCTCCTTAACACGCAAGGTGTCAGTCACAGCCCTGCAGTCTGTTTACATGGAACGTCACGTGGGAACGCGTGTCACCGCCGCCGCATTCCTCGCAAGAGCGTGCATGGGTCAAAGAGGACCCGTCACCTGCAACATGTTATACCCGACCATCCAGTCCTGGGATTTATACAGCTCCGCCACACATAATGCTTCCTCTTTCTACAAAGTTACAATGTACAGTCTGATCACTGGGGGAGGGGAGACTGAGGAAATGCTTCCTCCTCCTTCTACAAACTTACAATGTACAGTCTGATCACTGGGGGAGGGGAGACTGAGGAAATGCTTCCTCCTCCTTCTACAAAGTTACAATGTACAGTCTGATCACTGGGGGAGGGGAGACTGAGGAAATGCCTCCTCCCCCTTCTACAAAGTTACAATGTACAGTCTGATCACTGGGGGAGGGGAGACTGAGGAAATGCTTCCCCCTCCCTCTACAAAGTTACAATGTACAGTCTGATCACTGGGGGAGGAGACTGAGGAAATGCCTCCTCCTCCTTCTACAAAGTTACAATGTACAGTCTGATCACTGGGGGAGGGGAGACTGAGGAAATGCCTCCTCCCCCTTCTACAAAGTTAGAATGTACAGTCTGATCACTGGGGGAGGGGAGACTGAGGAAATGCTTCCCCCTCCCTCTACAAAGTTACAAATGTACAGTCTGATCACTGGGGGAGGAGACTGAGGAAATGCCTCCTCCTCCTTCTACAAAGTTACAATGTACAGTCTGATCACTGGGGGAGGGGAGACTGAGGAAATGCCTCCTCCTCCTTCTACAAAGTTACAATGTACAGTCTGATCACTGGGGGAGGGGAGACTGAGGAAATGCTTCTTCCTCCTTCTACAAAGTTACAATGTACAGTCTGATCACTGGGGGAAATATCATGAATCGCCTTGATGGGGAATGTTGGGATTTCGGCACATCGGGGAACGCGGCTTTCACTTGAAGTGGATAAAAGAGCGATGACATCATCAGTCATGTGACCACTACTGACGCCAAACTCCCAAATTCTTTAATAAAAGGAAAGTTTTACTGTAAACCGTCCAAAGAGCGAAGGGGGGGGGGGGGGGGGGGGCTGTGCTGGGCGTGGTCAGGCTCAGGGCCGCAGCGACTTTTATTCCAGCCCTGAATTTAGAATTTTGATGATCGTTCTGTCACCAAGTGAAGATCATTCATGAAATGTCAGATGATATGGAAAGACCACCTACCTGTCTGATCCGCTAGATATTCGAGGGCCCCAACCGTGGCCCCCTGACATCTGCTTATATTTCATCTTCTCTGGTTCCCCCTCCCCCCTCATCAACATACTAATATCATTTATTTTAAAAAGTCTCTCCATTTTCATTACACACCTTATTTTCTACCCTGTGACATCATCACTGGGTCTCTGTGCTTCTCTATGCAATGCAGGCAGATCATGGCTGGTGGGAGGAGCTCCGGCAGGGGGCTGTACAAGGCATCCTGAAAACATCACAGCCCCCCCCCCCCCCCGGCCTCAGTACTCCTTTCAAGCGCCCCCCATCCCTGAAGTAAGTGGTGGGAGGAGTTATGCAAATATAATATGCCGATGGGTGGATGTCAGGCTGGAGGAGTGGGCGTTTCTAGGCAGGTTGTATTTGCATGCAGACCGCCGCCCACATGTGACGATGAGCCTCTTTGATATAAAGAAATGAAATCCAGGGACAGTCAGGGCTGGGGAGGAAAGGGTTCGATGATGCTGGTGTCAGCTCTGGCTCTTTCTTCCTGTAAGTACACAGTGTGAGACACAATACATATTTATTTTTGTGTATTTTGCATAAATCTACCATAAGTACCTCTATATGCCCACATACCCACCTCCTTCCTGCACAGCAGCACTCACACTGGGAGGGGCAGAGCTCTGAGCCAATAAAGTCCCTTCTAGATCCACATGTGTTTTCCCATCCCGCCTCTCTGAATGTTAGCGGGGCGGGGCGGGCGGGTTGGGGGGGGAGGTGATGACCTTTGCAGTTTGCTGCTTCTCCAGGCAGCAGGCTGGTGTCCAAGTTGTATTGGTAACTACTGTGGAGAAAGAGAAGGTCACTGGACTTGCTGGGATCGTCTGGCAGGGGGCTCATGGATCTTGGTCTGGTATTGGTCTTGCCTTGGTCTGGTTCTGGTGTTGTTCTTGGTCTTGTCTTGGTCTTTTCTTCATTTGGGTCTGGTCTTGGGCTGGGTCTGGTTTTAGTGTTGGTCTGGTTTTGGTCTTGACTTGGTTTTAGTCTTTGTCTAGTATTGGTCTTCGTCTGGGTCTATTATTAGTCTTGGTCTAGTCTTGGGCTGGGTCTGGTGTTGGTCTTGTTTTAGTGTTGGTCTGGCATTGGTCTTGGTCTAGCATTAATCTTGGTGTAGGCTGGGTCTGGTCTATGTCTATCATTAGTCTTGGTCTAGGTCTGGTGTTGGTCTTGTCTTTGTCTGGGTCTGGTATTGATCTTGGTTTTAGTCTATGTCTAGTATTGGTCTTGTTCTAGCATTAGTCTTGGTCTAGTCTTGGTCTGTGTCTGGTGTTGGTCTTGTCTTTTTCTGGGTCTTGTCTTATTGTTGGTCTTGTCTTGGTCTAGTTCTGGTATTAGTCTTGTTTTAGTCTTGTCTACGTCTGGGTCCGGTCTTGAGCTATCTCTGGTGCTGGTCTTGATCATGGTCTGAGTTTGGTCTTGGGCTAGGTCTGGTGTTGGTCTGGTGTTGGTCTGGTGTTGGTCTTGTCTTGGTCTAGTTCTGGTATTGTTCTTGTTCTTGTCTTGGTTTTAGTCTACGTCTAGTATTGGTCTTGTTCTAGCATTAATCTTGGTCTAGTCTTGGGCTGGGTCTGGTGTTGGTCTTGTCTTTGTCTGGGTCTTGTCTTAGCGTTGGTCTTGGTCTAGTTCTGGTATTGTTCTTGTCTTGGTTTTAGTCTATATCTAGTATTGGTCTAGTCTTGGTCTGTGTCTGTTGTTGGTCTTGGTCCAGTCTTGGTCTGTGTCTGGTGTTGGTCTTGGTCCAGTCTTGGTCTGTGTCTGGTGTTGGTCTTGGTCCAGTCTTGGTCTGTGTCTGGTGTTGGTCTTGGTCCAGTCTTGGTCTGTGTCTGGTGTTGGTCTTGTCTTTTTCTGGGTCTTGTCTTATTGTTGGTCTTGTCTTGATCATGGTCTGAGTTTGGTCTTGGGCTAGGTCTGGTGTTGGTCTGGTATTGGTCTTGTCTTGGTTTTAGTCTTGATCTTCTCATGGTCTGCGTCTTGTACTGGTCTTGGTTTGGTGTTGGTCTAGTCTTGGTCTGGTGTTGGTCTTCGTCTGGTCTTGAAAATTTTGCCAACTAAGACGTTCACATTGTGGAGAATTAACCTCACTTCCTGTCCTGTAGACACATCAAGAAGTCAGATGAAATCTCTCCAAAGTGAAGAATTTCCCTCTAAAGCTGGCCATACATGGCTCAATAATTTTTTTTTTTGCTCTTCCAGCATGCTGAATGAAAAAAACTGAACCAACTCCCCCATCTATACATTGATGGGGGAATCCTCCCCGCTGTGTCATCGTATTCTGACCGCGGGCGGAATCGCCTCCACTTGCAGAATACACTGATGGAACATTTTACCAACAAGCCATTGGGTTGACTTCTCATGAACGGGAACAGCTATAGGTGGGTTGAAGTTTGGCTGGTCCCTGAAGAACCGGCTAATTTTTTTTTGATCCATCTTTAGACAGTTGTCACCGGAACACCATCCATTCCTGTTCCGGTGACAACTCCAAAATTTTGGACTTGCCGTCACCTTCCATCCCGGTGACACTGATGATTAGAATATCGGGGTGAATCTCCCCAGTGAGGACTCAATAAAAACCTGACAGAGGTTCTAACGATTCCCTATTCCGTCCAAAACTTAAAAAAAAAAAAGAAAAAGTTTGGGCTTTAGATACATTGTAACAAATGTAGAAGTGGCCTGGAGTTCACACGTTTCCCCCCCCCCCCCCCTCCCCCTCCCGGTGAGGACAGAAGGATGGATGGAGGGTAAGAAAAGAGAGCCAAGGTGGCGGTGAGAGCGCAGCGGGGGCCAGTTCCGGCTTGAAGCGATTCAGGTGTACGGACGCGAGCCAACAATTTTTCCCAGGCCCGTTCCTTTCCTGGATCGCACAAGAATAGCTGCATTGTTCCTGTGCGTGCACAGATCCTCGCTTGGCTCGGGGTTCCGCCCTTGCTCGCAAAACCGCAATTACACCCAGCTGCACCTTGTCCCCTTCTCGTCTGCCTCGCTCTCTTTTGGCATCAGGTAAATATCGGCATCTGCACGCGATCCCCGGGGAGAGCGAGGGAGGGAAGGAAGGTTTCCACATTACCGTAATAAACCCCCCCCCCCCCCCCCCCACTCCGAGGGAAAGAGAATTCTTCTGCACTGACTCAGCACTTGTGTGAAAGCAGAGAATGCGTTAACCCAGTCGCCGCCGACCGACAGCCGCCTATAGCGACACCCGTGGTCGCCAGAGGGTTAAAAAAAAAAAAAAAAAAAAAGCATTCCAAGGAAGCGAAAGATTCGGGGTCAATGAGTGCGCCAACAAAGTTTTTAGTTTATATATTTGTATCAAATTTAAAGGCCGATTAAGGCTCCATTCACATTAGCGCGTCTCCAAAGTCGCACAATTTGGTGCGCGACTTTGGGGGGGGGGGGTGATTTTGATCCGACTTTACATTAGTAGCGCAGGCACCTTTTCAAAGTCGCTGCGACTTTAAGGCTCCGTTTTACACCTTGGCGTTCCCCGATTGCGGACGGAGATGCTGCGATTCTGCCCGCGATTCTCGAATCGCCGCAAAACATGGATCCCGTTACTTTCAACGGCACCCCCCAACTGCAGCGCGAGTTTTCCGTGATTGTCCCACAACAAATCATTAAAATCACGTGACGCCTGTCGCCGAAAAGAAGTTCTTTTGGGGTGACGGGGGTCCTGTGATTTTGCCGCGCGACAAAAACGCAAAATCCCGTGACGACTGTGGCCCCAAAAGGAGTTCCAAACAGTCGCAGCAAAAATCACGCTGCGATTGGGGTGCCATTGAAAGTAGCGGGATTGCAAGCGCGCTTCGGCGTTTTGCGGCGATTCGGGGAGTCGCAAGCAGAATGGCGATTCTGCCCACGATCCGGAGCGCCAAGGTTTAAACGGAGCCTAAGTCACACCGATTTGAATGGGTGCCATTGAAAAGAATGGGGTGCACTGTGATGTCAAAAGTCGCACGACAAATCGCAGAAGTGTGAATGGATCGTAAGACTTCATTTAGATGTTCAATTGGTGGACGGGCAAAAAACGCAGCTCAACCGCCTCCCCTTAAGCTGCAATAGGCAGCCGATGGGGGTGTTTCTATGCTGTGATGCTTTGCGCCCGCGGCAAAGTTACCAACCCGCCGAACACTCTGCACACGCAAGCAAATGGGGAAGCACCACAAATGCCCCACAAACGAGTGTGATGCATTTTTCGGCAAACAGGTGACGCGCAAAGAAATCTGAGCGCCCATTAATGCACCTTCTGTATTTAAGATGCGTTAACGGCATGTTTTGATGCGTTTACGTTGCGTTAAAAAAAAAAAAAAAATCACTTGCCGGACTGTGTTGTGTTTTTTTGTTTTTATTTTATTGTATGGATTTTTATATTATCGTCTCGGCTAGTACCGCCTTCTAAATGCATCTCAAACGCTCTGTAAACGCCACAGGGGGTGTTTGTGGCGCGTTTACATTGACATCAATGGAAGCTTTTGGGGAGCGGCAAAGCCTGGCAGGCAACACATGTTGGCAGGGCCGGGACAAGGAGTGGGCAGGAAGGGCGGCTGCCCTGGGCACTGTGGTATCATAGTGTTGGTGGGGGTGGGGGGTGCCGTGAGGAGATTGGGAGGGGGAATTTGGGGGGGGGGGGGGCAGGAGGTGAGAACGAACTGTTCTAGGAGGAAAAATTGGGGGGTGGGGGGTGGGTGCTAGAAGTGCTTATTTGGGGGGATTTGTGTTGGAAGGGGATTCGGGAGGTCTATGCTAGAGGTGATATGTTGGGGGGGATGTGCTAGTAGGGATGATTGGGGGGGGGGGGGGAATGTGCTAATAGGGATGATTGGGGGGTAATTGATTTTGGTGGGATTTGTGCTAGGAGTGGATATTTGGGGGGGGGGGGTGGATTTGTGCTAATAGGGATGATTGGGGGGGTAATTTTTTTGGTGGGGGGGATTTGTGCTAGGACTGGAAATGGGGGGGGGGGGGGGTTTGCTAATAGGGATGATTGGGGGGATTTGTGCTAGGAGTGAAAATTTGGGGGGAGGGGGATTTGTGCCAAAAGGGATGATTGGGAGGTAATTTGGGGGGGGGGGGTGTTTGCTATGAGGGGAATTTTTTTGTTGGGGGAAAATTTGTGCTAATAATGATGATGGGGGGGGGGGGGGGGGGATTTGTGCTAATAGGGATGATTGGGGGTAATTTTATTTTTTTGGGGGGGGGATTTGTGCTAGAAGGGGTAATTTTTTTTTCTCTAGGGGCCGGAGGGCATTTGTGCTGGGGGGATGGGGGGGGGCAAAGATTTTGCTGAGGGGGGATTTCAGCAGAGGGTCAGACTTGTAGGGGGCAGAGGGGAATTTATGCTTAGAGGGTAAGAATGCAGGTAAGTGCTGAATTTTTTTGGGGAGGGGGACACACAATGCTCATACATCTTTTAGGGGGGGGGGGGGGGGGGGCACAGTTTGGCATGTTAGCTCTGGGCTCTAGGTGAGCTTGTCCCGGCACTGCATGTTGGGACAATTTTGGCGAGATGCAAAGCTAACGCAAGCATGTGAAGAACACGGGGTGCTGCAGTGCTCCTCGCCGCCTGTCTGAAGTGCGATCCAAACAGGGATCGGGCTTCAGAAGGAAGGTAGATTTAGACGCACATCTACAAACTAAGTTCAAATCGGAAACGCGCTGGCCTTTAGCAGATGCGCAGCAGAGACAGTAGTTCTTTAATTGGCACCCCAACATATCATTTAATGCAAAAACTTTGCGCCCTGCTGTTCTGCTATTGACCTCTATGGAGGCATTTTAATTCTACAAACAAGATACAATATTTCAATGTTATGTCATTTGTTACATTGCGTCACGCCGCGGAAATCCACAATCGCCTTTCTTATTTCATATTTCCCGCTCTTTAACGCGTTCGTGTCAGAAGTTGTTTTTAGTTTTTTTTTAAAGTTTGCAGTTAGTTTATATTAACCACTTGCTTACCGGGAACTTCCCCTCCTTCCTGCCCAGGACAATCCTCAGCTTTCAGCGCTGTCACACTTTGAAGGACAATTGCGCGGTCGTGCTACACTGTACTCAAATGACATTTTTATCATTTTTTTCACACAAATAGAGCTTTCTTTTGGTGGTATTTATTCACTGCTGGGTTTTTTATTTTTTGCTAAGAAAACGAATAAAGACCACAAGTAAAAAAACAAAACAAAAAAAAAAAAAACCCACAAAACGTTTTCAGTTTATTATAAAGTGTTGCAAACGGGTCATTTTTCTCCTTCAGCGATGGGCACTGATGAGGCAGTACAGAGGACAGCATTGATGGGCACTGATAGGCTGCACTGATGAGAGAGCATTGATGAGCATTGATGAGCACTGATAAGCTGCACTGATGAGGCGGCACTGGTGAAACAGCATTGATGGGCACTGGTAGGTGGCACTGCTGAGATAGCATTGATGGGCACCGATAGGCTGCATTGATGAGGCAGCACTGATGAGAGAGCATTGATGAGCACTGATAGGCTGCACTGAAGCGGCACTGATAGGCTGCACTGATGAGGCGGCACTGATAGGCTAGACTGGTGGGCACTGATGAGCCAGCATTGATGGGCACTGATAGGTTGCACTGATGAGAGAGCATTGATGAGCTCTGATAAGCTGCACTGATGAGGCGGCACTGGTGAAACAGCATTGATGGGCACTGGTAGGTGGCACTGATGAAACAGCATTGATAGGCTGCACTGGTAGGTGGCACTGCTGAGATAGCATTGATGGGCACTGATAGGCTGCACTGATGAGGCAGCACTGGTGGGCACTGATGAAACAGCATTGATGGGCACTGATAGGCTGCACTGATGAGACAGCATTGATGGGCACTGATAGGTTGCACTGATGAGACAGCATTGATGGGCACTGATAGGCTGCACTGATGAAATAGCATTGATGGGCACTGATAGGCTGCGCTGATGAGGCGGCACTAGTGGGCACTGATGAAACACTGATGGGCACTGATAGGTGACACTGATGAGGCGGCACTGATAGGCTGCACTGATAGGCTAGACTGGTGGGCACTGATGAGACAGCATTGATGGGCACTGATAGGTTGCACTGATGAGGCGGCACTGATGAGACAGCATTGATGGGCACTGATAGGTTGCACTGATGAGACAGCATTGATGGGCACTGATGAGACAGCATTGATGGGCACTGATAGGCTGCACTGATGAAATAGCATTGATGGGCACTGATAGGCTGCGCTGATGAGGCGGCACTAGTGGGCACTGATGAAACAACACTGATGGGCACTGATAGGTGACACTGATGAGGCGGCACTGATAGGCTGCACTGATAGGCTAGACTGGTGGGCACTGATGAGACAGCATTGATGGGCACTGATAGGTTGCACTGATGAGGCGGCACTGATGAGACAGCATTGATGGGCACTGATAGGTTGCACTGATGAGACAGCATTGATGGGCACTGATAGGTTGCACTGATGAGACAGCATTGATGGGCACTGATAGGTTACACTGATGAGACAGCATTGATGGGCACTGATAGGTTGCACTGATGAGACAGCATTGATGGGCACTGATAGGCTGCACTGATGAAATAGCATTGATGGGCACTGATAGGCTGCGCTGATGAGGCGGCACTAGTGGGCACTGATGAAACAACACTGATGGGCACTGATAGGTGACACTGATGGGTACTGATTGGCAGCACTTGTGGGCACAGATTGGTAGCACTGGTAGGCACTGCACTGATAATCAGTGTAGATGCCCCTTTTAGAGAAGCTAGTTATCGTCTCTCTTCTCTCTTTCTCATGCTGTCAGTGTGAGGAAAGGAGTGCTGATAACTGGCTTTTGTTGACATCTGTGACTGGACACAGCTGATCACGCGGTAAAGAGCCACTGATTGGCTCTTTACCTCAATCTGTGATCAGCAGTGTCCTCTGAACACTATAATAGAAGAAATAGTCGGCAACCCTAGAGCTTCTTCTTGCAAAATGTATTGGGCACAACAGCAATGTACAATCCACATTGCAGGCTATGAGGAAGGCTTTGGCTGAAACACGTTAGCATTATGTGGATTGTACATTGCTGTTGTGCTTAATGAATTTTGCAAGAAGAAGCTCTAGGGTTGCCGGCTATCTCTTCTATTACGGATTCCCAGTGAACTACTCAGCCAGTGCACCAACTCCGCTCATCAATTTTCATACAGCAATAGAGATTGGGTGAGTTTTTCCCGCCACGGAGGTCCTTGTTCAGGCACTTCCTGTTATGGGGTGACAACACTCTGCCCTTGACTATAATTGTGCTCCAGCGTTGTCACCTTTTGCACTTTTGATATCCCAAACAGGGACTCGGCGTTACACAGGCATGGTCCTTCGTTGTCGCCATCGCTCTGAGAAATGTCGGGCGGCCACCACAAGTGTGCATGTAGACAGGAAGTGGTTGTAAAGAAGCTGCAGGGGGTCAGCAGCACTGAGATGTAGCAAAAGGTGAGAACAAGGGCTTTTCACCTGTATTAGAAGCGCGCCGCGTCTTCCCGGAACGTTATCATCGATCGATCACATCCTGCAGTGCAGAGCGATGTTTCGTGACAATAGAGAACATACCTTCGCCGTGAGGCCATGAGGGCGCTGAGTCACCCGCAGATAACGGCGAGGAATGCCGGGTCACCTGGCAGCTGCCGCTTTTGTTCTGGAATTTGCTTTGGGCCGTTCCTCTGTATCTGATCTCATCCAGGAAGAGCGCCGGCGATATTCAGCGATCTTTATGTTAATGTGATTTTATTACCCCCCCCCTTCAAAGTCACATGAAGCAAGCAGATATTATCACCTTTATTATTCTAAGTGAATACGTTTCTTTTTCTTGCATGCTATAAAGTTGAAGTTTTATTCTGCATATATTGTGCCTTCCCTGGTCCCCTCCCCCATCCACATAGCAATGTTTTTAGGTCCTCTTAACTTTCATTGCATACCTTATTTTTTAGACCATGTGACATCATCACTGGGTCTCTGTGCTTCTCTATGCAATGCAGGCAGATCATGGCTGGTGGGAGGGGCCGGCAGGCGGGTGTACAGAGCTTCCCCAGAGCCCTGAGTGCTGATGCAAGCAGTGGGCTGGCGCTTGGGTGGAGTTATGCAAATATCAAAATGCCTTAATGGGTGGGGTGTCAATCTGGAGGAGTGGGTGGTCCTAGATAGGCTGTATTTGCATAGGTAACACCCACAGGAGAGAGGGAGGGTGGTTAGAGAGAGAGCCTGAGGGGGGAGTAGACAGATAAGCACCCGACTGGGGGGGGGGGGGTTTGGGGTGGTAGACAGCCCAATGTGGGGGGGGGGGTGGGGGAAGAGAGGAGAGAGCCCGAGGGGGGAGGGGGAGTAGACAGAAGAGCGCCCGATGTCGGGATTTGGGGTGGTAGACAGGAGACAGCCCAATGTGGTGGGGTGGGTAGAAAGGAGGGAGCCCGAGGGGGGGGGGGGGCGAGTAGACAGAAGAGCGTACGATGAAGGGGGGTTTGGGGTGGTAGTAGACAGTCCAATGTGGGGGGGGGGTGGGTTAGATAGGAGAGAGCCCAATGTGGTGGGGTGGGTAGATGGGAAAGAGCCGGGGGGGGGGGGAGTAGACAGAAGAGCGTCCGATTGGGGGGCAGGTTGGGATGGTAGTAGACAGCACAATGTGGGGGGGTGGGGTAGACAGAAGAGAGCCCAATGGGGGGGGGAGTAGACAGAAGAGCGTCCGATTGGGGGGGGTTGGGATGGTAGTAGACAGCCCAATGTGGGGGGGTGGGGTAGACAGAAGAGAGCCCAATGGGGGGGGGAGTAGACAGAAGAGCGTCCGATGGTGGGGTTGGGGTGGTGGTAGACAGCCCAATGTGGGGGGGTGGGTTAGATAGGAGAGAGCCTAATGGGGGTGACGCCACTGGTGACAGCCTTGATGGTTATCGGCTCTCCTTTCCTCACACAGACACGGCTGATTGCATGGTAAAGGGCTGCTGTGATTGGCCCTTTACCAATAGGACATCGCAGTCATAGAGTGCACCCCCGATGCGTGCCCCAGGGGGCGTGCGGGAGGTGGGGTTCTTTGAGGAAATTCATGCATGGCCAGGACTAAGGGGTGGGCAGGAGGGGTGGCTGCCCTGGGCACTGTGGTATCAAGTGAGGTGGGAGGGGGGGGGCACCTCAAGGAAATTGGGGATGGGGGGGAGATTTGTGTTGGGAGGGGGAATTTGGAGGGTGGCAGGGAATAAGTCTTGCTCTAGAAGATGAAATTAAGAATGGTGATTTGTGTTGGTGGAGGGATGGGGGAGGGTGATTTGTACTGGGGGGGCGGGGGATTTGAGGGTTTTGTGCTTGAAGAGGTGATATGGTAGACATTGAGGGAATCTGTGCTAGGTGGGGAAATATTTGGGGAGGGAGGAGGGGATTTGTGCTAGCAGGGATGATCGGGGGGTATTTATGCTAAGAGGGGAAATTTGGGCGGGCAGATTTGTGCTAAGAGGAGGGATTTGTGCTGGGAGGGGGGATTCAGGGTGGGGCAAGAGGACTTGTGCTTGGGGGGGGGGGGAATTGGAGGGGTAGCGGATCTGTGGTAGGAGGGGTGATTTTTTTTTTTTTTGGAGGGTGGGGGGATTTGGAGAGAGAGAGGATTTGAGCTTGGAGGGGATGGGGGAGGGGCAAAGATTTGTGCTGGTGGGGGGGGGGATTTCAGCAGGGGGGCAGATTTCAGGGGGGGGGGGGGCAGATTTGTACATGCAGCACACATATTAGCGCTCGATTCTTTTTTGGCCTCCCAGAACTGGCGCGTTTGGAAAGTGGTCAAATCTGTTAAATACACTCCAGGTGCATCCGAACAAAAAGGTCTGCAAAGGTTTCCTTTGGAAAGTAGTCACAGCCTAAATAGGAAAGCCCATCCCCTGCCAACATGCTTTAGAGGGGGACCCTTGCTTTCTGTGTGGAAGCAGCAGCCTCTCTGCAGAGGTCCAATGCTCCCTGCTGACTGAAGGAAGGCGGGAGCTTAAATGCTGCCCCCTAGTAGGCACATTGTGGGTGTCTCTTGTTCTTGCATGGGTGCCCAACTGTGACCCTCAGCTGGTGCGGAACTCCAAGTCCCATCATGCCTCAGCCTTTGGAAGTCATGCTTCTTGGCCTTGCAATGCCTGATGGACATTGTAGTTCCGAAACAGCTGTCTGGGAAGTCTAATGTTGGCCATACGCGGACTTCCTCATTGGCCAAAATTCGAGCTTAGATGGGCCTGCCAACACTTGACGATTGATTGTTCGGTCGGCTTTGGTCGGCGGTGCCTGATGGAAAATGTTTGCTGTCAGAATGCAATGGCCCATCCCCCATCCATCCTGGGAGCATGGACGGAGAAATCTGTTGGGAGTTCCTTCGTTCAGCCTGCAGGGGGAACCCTCATTGTTGGGTTCTACAGAGACTTTCATTTATGAGTTCTCATTCCCATCGATCAGGGCTCCCCACCCCACCCCATGATGGATTCGCTCTTGGCAGACTGCTACGGCCGGGTCAATGTGCGGGGGGGGGGGGGGGGGGGGGGGGGTAGATACAGAATAAACGACTACAAACCCATATAAAACTTATAAGGATTTATTCGGTTTTTATCTTACTGCCATCCATTGTAAATTCTTTAAATATAAATTTAAAAAACAAATTTTTTTTATTTTTATTTCAAAAACTTGTACAATGCCCCAATGCCCGTTCGGTCTCTCCGGGGTTCACACACTTTTTTCTGCACCACCGCATTCTTTACCTTCCCTTCAAATTCAAACTAGAAATTTGGGGAGGTGAGACATACTGCTACCCAATACTCCACCCAAGACTGCCACGAAAAGGCTATTAGACCAGACGGGGGAAGGGGGAGCAGACATGTGTCCCTTTTTTTTTTTTTTCCAGCCAATCAGATTGTAGCTATGTGTCTAGTGCGGAGCTAGACTCTGATTGGTTAAAATGGGAAACGCCTCCATGTTTTCTTTTTCTCTACCTGGGATTTCACCTATTGAAGAGAGGCCGCCATGGCTGGGCAAACATTTTTTAAATTGTCCAAGTATACGGTTAATCCTCTTGCGGCTGACGCAACGCGTACGCATGGCGGCAAAGAGGGTGGGGCTTTAACGTCCACATGTGTCCATGGAGAGCTGAGGTTTCAGTCTTTCATAGACAGCTCCTGGTCTCTGGTAACGATTGGGAGCCGGTGGGATCAGCCAATCACAGCGGTCACATGATCAGGTAGACCTTCCCGATCCCAGCCATGGCCAAGTTAAAGCGACACAGGGCGGGAAGGGTAAAAATTGTGTAGCCTCACTTATTATGGAAGTTTACCCTCCCCCCCTCCCCTTGTTTGGACATGGCAGACTATAGGAACCAAGTCAGAGCTAGAACTCTCCAGGTGCTCGTGTGTATTGGGGGCAACTTGGCCTTTTTTAGGCCAATTGATTTGGGCCACTTGGAGGGGGGGGGGGGGGGGCAAACCCAAAGTTTTGGGACAACGCAGATTATTCCAGACAATTGATCCCTCAGACGGCTTATCTTCAATAAGTTGTAAAGGATAAAAGTTGGCTCAGAGAGGAGGGCGTCTATTTGTTCTCATTTATCGGCTCTAGACTCAATGATATTACAAGGAGCCCATAGAGAGGTCCAAACCCCCTCCAAGTGGACCCACTTGATTGGCCTGAAAAGGTGCCAAGTGGCCTCCAATACACACGAGCACCTGGAGAGGTTTTAGCTCTGCACCCAATGATATTACAAGGAGGCCATAGAGGGGTCCAAACCCCCTCCAAGTGGACCCAAATGATTGGCCTGAAAACGTTTGATCAGCCAAGTGGCCTCCATATACACGAGCACCTGGAGAGGTTTCGGCTCTGGACTTGGTTCCTATAGTCTGCCATGTCCGGGCCTCCAGCTACAGTGTGGCCTCTTTTTTTTGTGGAGGTAGGTGGCCCGGGGCTTACACCGGATATACTCTGCTCTCTACCCTGCCAGGCGATGATGGGTTTGTGGCACAATACCAACGAGGAGACCACAGAAAGACCCAGCGGAGGTTGGCGGGACAAAGGGAGGGCAATGGCAGGTTAGCAAGTTTAGATTCCATGCAGCTTGTTCGCTTTGTATCAGATCCTCCTAAAGCTGGTAATACTTTCTGCAGTTTTGGAGAGCGTAGGGAATGTAGAGCGGCTCTTTGTTTTCTTTGGGGGTGTTTTTGCCATATGTGTCCCATTGGGGAGGTTTCTCTTTACTTTCTACCCCATAGAGAACAGAAAGTGAGGGAATCTCCTCGGAAGAAGTGTCCCCATTGAAAGGTCTCACCTCTCTTTTCTCCTGTTCTGGTGGCAACAGTTACTAGAACAAGAAGGTGAATCTCAAGACAGTAAGGCTCCATTTACACTTTCCAGTTCGACTTCTCTGGCACGAAGTAGCATGAAAAGTCGTGTAGGCTCCTTTTCTAACACCAATCTGAACAGGTGCCACTGAAACCAATGGGCTGCAACTTGTCATGCAACATTATATTTCCTAAGTCCCATGCCAAGTCACACAAGTGTGAATGGAGCCTAATGAAAACTTGACATGGTTGCTCACGTTACTTCATCAAAAATTAGGCTTCTATTACAGTCGTGGAAGAAGTTCCTGCACTACTTTGCCACAACTTCAATGCCAGAGAGTGTAAAAGTCGTATCAAAGTCAGACTCCGAAGTCGCACTGAACATGGTGCAACTTTGGCTTGTGTGAAAGGAGCCTTAAAGTGCACTTACCCATTTTTGCCCCAAACTAAGCCCCCTCTACCAATGAATATTTACCCTTAATCCAACAGCCCTGTGGCCACTGGTGTTTGTTTACATCTGACGGTGCAAATCTTCACTGTCCTGGCCAATTAGCCCCCCATAGACTTCTTCTGCAGGGCTCTGTCTCCAGGCCGAGGATAATCGGAGACAATCCCCTCAGTAGTCTATGGAGCTGTAAGGTGCAGACAAAGCTGGGGCCACGAGACTTCACCGCTGGATGTAAACAAAGAGCAGAACTGCCACTGTGAGACTGAGGTGGGTATACATTAGTGAAAGAGGGGGGGGGGTGTTAGGTCAGGGAAGGTAAGTACCGTCTCTGTAAAAGGGAAAAGGGGGTTAGGTCAAGGGAGGCAAGTGTGCATACACATCTGTAAAGGGAAGGGGAATTAGGTCAGTTAGGGGGAGGCAAGTATGCATCTGTGAAGATAAGGGGGAGCCAAGTATGCATAGGGGAGTTAGGTCAAGGGAGGTAAGTATGCATCTGTGAAGGGAAAGGGGGCTTAGGTCAGGGGAGGTAAGTATTCATAAGGGAAGAGGAAGTTAGGTTAGGACAGGTCAGGAGAGGCAAGTACACATCTGTGAAGGGGGTTAGGTTAGGGAAGAGGAGAGGAGGTAATCTGTGAAGAGAAAGGGGAGTCAAGTATGCATAGGGGAAGGAGGAGGTAGGTCAAGGGAGGTAAGGGAAGGGGAGGTAGGTTAGCACAGGTCAGGAGGAGCAAGTATGCATCTGTGAAGAGAAAGGGGGTTATGCTAGGGGAGAGGAGAGGAGATAATCTGTGAAGGGAAAGGTGAGCCAAGTATGCATAGGGGAAGGGGAGTTAGGTTAAGGGAGGTAAGTACGCATCTGTGAAGGGAAAGGGGGCTTAGGTCAGGGGAGGTAAGTATTCATAAGGGAAGAGGAAGTTAGGTTTGGACAGGTCAGGAGAGGCAAGTATGCATCTGTGAAGGGAAAGGGGGTTAGGTCAGGTCGGGTCAGGGGAGGTAAGTACACATCTATGAAGGGGAAGGGGGGTTAGGTTAGGGGAGAGGAGGTAATCTGTGAAGAGAAAGGGGAGCCAAGTATGCATAGGGGAAGGAGGGTTAGGTCAAGGGAGGTAAGGGAAGGGGGAGGTAGGTTAGCACAGGTCAGGAGGGGCAAGTATGCATCTGTGAAGGGAAAAGGGGCTTAGGTCAGGGGAGGTAAGTATTCATAAGGGAAGAGGGAGTTGGGTTAGGACAGGTCAGGAGAGGTAAGTATGCATCTGTGAAGGGGGGTTACGTTAGGGGAGAGGAGAGGAGATAATCTGTGAAGAGAAAGGTGAGCCAAGTATGCATAGGGGAAGGGGAAGGGGGAGGTAGGTCAAGGGAGGGAAGGGGGAGTTGGGTTAGGACAGGTCAGGAAGGGCAAGTATACATCTGTGAAGGGAAAAGGGGAAGGAAACAGAATGGATACATGTGCTTTGTTTTAAAGTGCATCTGCCCCTCAACAATTCACTATTCCTCTGTGTTGTAAATAATCCTGAACTCTGATATTTGTGTTTACCGGTAATGATTCTGTATTCTCCTTTTTATTTTATTTCTGGTGCTTCATTTAGATTTTTGTCCACATTTACATACAAGTCAATCTGTCCAGCAACAATTGTGGTTTGCAGAGTTCCTATCTGTCCCCCCCCTTATTTATGATCTGCTGTATACTTAGTAGATCTATTTATAAAAATATATTACTATATCAATGTAACCCCCTTCCATCCAACCTCTAAATGAGTCCAGGTATTATTCTGAAGATCCAGTAAAGTGCTGAACAGAAACTCCTGTTGGTTTAATCCATTTTATTTTTGTCTGCATAGGGGGCGGGGCGGGGGCGTGCCCTTTACCAACATACTTTGTACGCAAAGGCGTCCCTCCTAATTCTAGAGCGTTGGGGGTGCATTTAATGCCCACAGGCTTGCCTGCAAGTAAGCAACCCAAAACTGCCCCCCCCCGAGAACACAGGTCTGCCCCCACCACTGAGAACAAGTCTGCGGGTGCTTTGGTTTCAGTCGTTACAGAAAGGAACGCCCCCTATACAGGTGAATGAGCCCTTCTTGGAATGTATGGAAGCATTTGATCAGGTACAATAGACAAAATATTCCCCCCCCCCCCCCCCCCCAAATTATCATACATGAGACTTCCTGTCTCCACCGGATCAATCTCATCTACACAGGATTATCCCCCCCCCCCCCCCCCCCCCCGATCAAACTCCCAATATTAACACTCAGAAAACATCAGATATAAATACACAACTAATCAATCATCCATAAAAAGGCAAATTTGTTTGTAAACTGCGGTCGTAGCGCCCAGCGCCTCTTCCGATTGTGGGTTCAGCATCCGCACTGCGGTGACCGTCGTTATCCTAAACCGACGTCCAATGACATCATGACCACGAAACCCAGGATACACGTCCAGGAGGCCAGCTTGCCGTTTCCACTGCCGCACAGGGGGGGGGGGGGAAATGAGAGTTAGGTCATGAGTTATATTATTTCACAAACCCCGCCCATCACAAACCCCGCCCACCATACCGTCCAATCACAAACACCGACCATCACAAACCCCACTCTCCATACCGTCCAATCACAAACCCCGCCCATCACAAACCCCACTCTTCATACCGTCCAATCACAAACCCCGCCCATCACAAACCCCACTCTTCATACCGTCCAATCACAAACCCCGCCCATCACAAACCCCACTCTTCATACCATCCAATCACAAACACCACCCATCACAAACCCCGCTCTCCATACCGCCCATCACAAACTCCACTCTCCATACCGTCCAATCACAAACCCCGCCCATCACAAACCCCACTCTCCATACCGTCCAATCACAAACCCCGCCCATCACAAACCCCACTCTTCATACCGTCCAATCACAAACCCCGCCCATCATAAACTCCACTCTTCATACCATTCAATCACAAACACCGCCCATCACAAACTCCACTCTCCATACCATCCAATCACAAACACCACCCATCACAAACCCCCTCTCCATACCGCCCATCACAAACTCCACTCTCCATACCGTCCAATCACAAACCCCGCCCATCATAAACTCCACTCTCCATACCGTCCAATCACAAACCCCGCCCATCACAAACTCCACTCTTCATACCATCCAATCACAAACACCGCCCATCACAAACCCCACCCTGCATACCGCCCATCACAAACTCCACTCTCCATACCGTCCAATCACAAACCCCGCCCATCACAAACCCCACTCTCCATACCGTCCAATCACAAACCCGCCCATCACAAACCCCACTCTTCATACCGTCCAATCACAAACCCCGCCCATCACAAACCCCACCCTGCATACCGTTCAATCACAAACACCGCCCTCCATACCGTCCAATCACAAACCCCGCTCTCCATACCGCCCATCACAAACTCCACTCTTCATACCGTCCAATCACAAACACCACCCTCCATACCGTCCAATCACAAACCCCACTCTTCATACCGTCCAATCACAAACACCGCCCTCCATACCGTCCAATCACAAACACCGCTCACCATACCGTCCAATCACAAACACCGCCCATCACAAACCCCACTCTTCATACCGTCCAATCACAAACCCCGCCCATCACAAACACCGCCCTCCATACCGTCCAATCACAAACACCGCTCACCATACCGTCCAATCAAAAACACCGCTCATCACAAACCCCACTCTTCATACCGTCCAATCACAAACCCCGCCCATCACAAACACCGCCCTCCATACCGTCCAATCACAAACACCGCTCACCATACCGTCCAATCACAAACACCGCCCATCACAAACCCCACTCTTCATACCGTCCAATCACAAACCCCGCCCATCACAAACACCGCCCTCCATACCGTCCAATCAAAAACACCGCTCACCATACCGTCCAATCAAAAACACCGCTCATCACAAACCCCACTCTCCATACCGTCCAATCACAAACACCGCCCACCATACTGTCCAATCACAAACACCGCCCTCCATACCGTCCAATCACAAACACCGCCCTCCATACCGTCCAATCACAAACCCCACTCTCCATACCGTCCAATCACAAACACCGCCCACCATACTGTCCAATCACAAACACCGCCCTCCATACCGTTCATCCATATTTCTCTGTCTCAGGTGACCACATACCATATTTCTGTTTCTGGCGGGGGGTCTGACCCTTTATCTGGTATCCCTAACACGGCTGTGAGATGCTCAACTACTTGTCACCAACCCAAGTGAGATTTTTTTTTTTATTTGCTCATATGGAGGATGCAGAAACAAAGTATCAATGGATTCTTTAGGCCTTTTAGGGCTCATCTTCCCCTGGCCACAGCAGCCAGAGATTGTCAGTTCTCAAAGCAGAAGTGCTCAGAGCTGAGACCTTCCAGGTTCACAGTTCCTAGTGGAGATCATTGAATGGAGGTTTGCTGATCTTCCACTGACATGGAAGTCCCAGGAGGGGACAGCAGTGCCCAGGACAAATGTGATTTCCAGGTATGAGATATATACATAGTTACATTCATCCAAGGTGGAATCATGAACTTTGTATAAAATATTCATACCTGGAATTCTTTAGGTTTCTGACACAAAACAAACATATTTTTTTTTTTTTTTTTGGTTGACAAGAACAAAAAGCTAAAAAACTTTCTCAGTCATGTGACCAATACCAAGAGACTGGTCATGGGGTCTCCACTATTGGGATGGAACACCGTCCTGATTTGCTGGCGGTGGGATTTGCCAAGCCCCTTGGGCAGAGATCAGGTGACCAAAACCTCTCTACTGGTCATGTGACCAGGGGCCGAATTTAGCGCGAGCAAAATTTAAAATAAATGTCCTTCTATGTAAAAGGATGAACAGGTGAAAAGGTTTTATTCTTTACTAAAATATGTAAAATGTTCCAGTCACCTTGT
>JBBDGP010004403.1:47500-120000 GCA_037952835.1 Lithobates septentrionalis
TGTTACTTTGTGTCTCTTCATCTCCCGTCTGATCAATGTTTATAAACAATGTTACTTTGTATCTCTCTATCTCCCGTCTGATCAATATTTATAAACAATGTTACTTTGTGTCTCTTCATCTCCCGTCTGATCAATGTTTATAAACAATGTTACTTTGTGTCTCTTCATCTCCCGTCTGATCAATGTTTATAAACAATGTTACTTTGTGTCTCTTCATCTCCCGTCTGATCAATGTTTACAAACAATGTTACTTTGTGTCTCTTCATCTCCCGTCTGATCAATGTTTATAAACAATGTTACTTTGTATCTTTTTATCTCCCGTCTGATCAATGTTTATAAACAATGTTACTTTGTGTCTCTTCATCTCCCGTCTGATCAATATTTATAAACAATGTTACTTTGTGTCTCTCCATTTCCCGTCTGATCAATGTTTATAAACAATGTTACTTTGTATCTCTCTATCTCCCGTCTGATCAATGTTTATAAACAATGTTACTTTGTGTCTCTTCATCCCCCGTCTGATCAATGTTTATAAACAATGTTACTTTGTATCTCTCGTCTGATCAATGTTTATAAACAATGTTACTTTGTATCTCTATCTCTCGTCTGATCAATGTTTATAAACAATGTTACTTTGTGTCTCTCCATCTCCCGTCTGATCAATGTTTATAAACAATGTTACTTTGTATCTCTCTATCTCCCGTCTGATCAATGTTTATAAACAATGTTACTTTGTGTCTCTTCATCTCCCATCTGATCAATGTTTATAAACAATGTTACTTTGCATCTCTAGCTCTTGTCTCATTAATGTTTATAAACAATGTTACTTTGTGTCTCTCCATCTCCCGTCTGATCAATGTTTATAAACAATGTTACTTTGTATCTCTCGTCTGAACAATGTTTATAAACAATGTTACTTTGTATCTCTCGTCTGATCAATGTTTATAAACAATGTTACTTTGTATCTCTATCTCTCGTCTGATCAATGTTTATAAACAATGTTACTTTGTATCTCTAGTCTGATCAATGTTTATAAACAATGTTATTTTGTATCCCTCCATCTCCCGTCTGATCAATGTTTATAAACAATGTTACTTTGCATCTCTCTATCTCTCGTCTGATCAATGTTTATAAACAATGTTACTTTGCATCTCTCTATCTCCTCTCTGATCAATGTTTATAAACAATGTTACTTTGCATCTCTCTATCTCCTCTCTGATCAATGTTTAGAAACAACGTTACTTTGTATCTCTCCATCTCCGATCTGATCAATGTTAATTTGATCAGATTGGAGATAGAGAGATATAAAGTAACATTGTTTATAAGCATCGATCAGACGGAGAGATAGAGAGATACAATGTTTATAAACAATGTTGCTTTGTATCTATATAACCAAAGTTGGAACAATGTTTATAAACACTGCATCAGACGGTACATTTTTCCATAGCAACAGCTTCTACAGGTTCTACGGTATTTTTAGAGCAGCAACTCCCAACTGCTATTTTGAGTCCAGGAAAAGGGGGGGTGGGGGGGGGGGGGTGGGGCGGCAATGAAAGTGCAATCTGTTTCCACTATGTCTGCAGTTTGGCTGGAATTCCACTTTAGAAAATGAATTAGCTTGGTTGGATCTGATTGGAATGGATGAACACATGTATGTCGGGGGGGGGTTGGAGCGGCTGCAGTGGAGAAATGCCATGGTGGGGGTGGGGGTGGGGGGGGGGGGGTAGACCGCCAAATCTGATAAGACGTAATGTGTTCAATTTCCTGTAAAGTGCACCTGTTACAATAAATGACGGTCACAGCACCGAACAGAAAAGACGTAAAGCGCTATACGATGACCATTTCTACATCGGTGACTTCCTTTAAATAGGTTATAAAACCTCTTTTTATATGTATTTTTGTTGTTGTGCGTTTAGCCGCTGGCGTTGGTCACATAGACATTCCGTTTACTTTCGTCGCGCCGCCAATCGCTTTTTTTTTTTGCGCACGCCGCGCCTGGACGCCAAAGGGGGCAGAGAAGTGTCGCTCTCTACAGGATCAGTGAACAGGAAATGAGATTGGAAAATGTCAGCCCTTCCACATTACACCCACCAGTGAGAGAGTTTGTCTGCAAATATCAGCCGAAATCAGATTTGTTCTCAAAAAAAAAAAAATAAAATAAAATAAAAATAATATACAAAAAAAGAAAAAAAGAGTAACACGGAGACTCCAAAATCAGATTTGTTCCCCCCCAAAAAAATAAATAAAATAAAAACAATATATAAAAAAAAGAAAAAAAGAGTAACACCGGAGACTCCAAAATCAGATTTGTTCCCCAAAAAAATAAAAAAATAAAATAAAAATATAAAAAAAAAAAGAGTAACACAGAGGCTCCAAAATCAGATTTGTTCCCCAAAAAAAATAAAAAAATAAAATAAAAATAATATAAAAAAAAAGAAAAAAAGAGTAACACGGAGGCTCCAAAATCAGATTTGTCCCCCCCCCCAAAAAAATAAATAAAATAAAAACAATATATAAAAAAAAGAAAAAAAGAGTAACACCGGAGACTCCAAAATCAGATTTGTTCCCCAAAAAAATAAAAAAATAAAATAAAAATATAAAAAAAAAAGAGTAACACAGAGGCTCCAAAATCAGATTTGTTCCCCAAAAAAAATAAAAAAATAAAATAAAAATAATATAAAAAAAAAGAAAAAAAGAGTAACACCGGAGACTCCAAAATCAGATTTGTTCCCAAAAAAAAATAAAAAATAAAATAAAAATAATATAAAAAAAAAAGAAAAAAAGAGTAACACGGAGACTCCAAAATCAGATTTGTTCCTAAAAAAAAAAAAAAAAGGAAGAAAAAAAATTGTAACACGGAGGCTCCCTTGTGATTTCCAGGAGTCGCCTGTAATGGACGGGCCCCTCCCTACATAGGTATGCTGGCTTCCCTTTGTGCAGCCCGTGTTGCGCAGTGACTCCTGAGGACACGCGCTGCGGGAGACAGACAGCGTGACGTCACCCTCTCTCCTACCCTCTCCTCCGCACGTCTGCAGGTAGTCCTCACCTCTGGCTTTAGTACGTCTTTTGTGTGCGGAGTGTAATAACAAGGCGCTCTTATCTGAGCCAAGCGGCTGCGACGCCTCCCATAACCCCCGAGGAGTGACGTCACCCTGCGCGAGGGACAAACGCAAGCTAAGAGAACGCACAACGCTGCCGAGTGCACCGCGTTTGTCCTGTCCCTGCATTGGGGAGCCATTGCCATACGGGGGGCTTTGAGGGACAAAATACCTTTTATTCCCCTGGAAGTCACCCCCGTAATCTCCCATGAATTGAATTTGGGGTTTAAATAAACTTTAACCCTTTTATTGCCACTGACATGTCATACATTGGAAGCAGCTGAGGAAGCCATTGGGGGGGCTGTACAGCCTCCAGATTGCTTCTATGGAACCCCCCCCCCCCCAGTAGTGCGGGTCCCCTCACCCAGCCATGTCGCTCAGGCTCCGCACCTGTGGACCAGGGACCCCCCTTCCCCCCCCCCCCCATGGTGGGTGTCGCTGTTTAGAGAGGAGGGAGACCAGTGAGCGTCCATTCGCTGATCTCCCCTAGCTAGAATCAATATGAAATTGGCTCCTGTGGCTTGGGGGGGGGGGGAGAAGCTAAGGCTACATTGGCACCGCGTCCATCATCGATCACCGCAGGTAAGGCTGCGTTCACACGTGACCGGCGCAATTCCACCTGTCGCGATTTCAAATGGCCACAAAATGCGTTTTTGATGCTATTATTCCTGATGTGACCCCCATTCGCGCTGCGATTGTCGGAAATCGCTGTAAACTGCGCTGCTTGTCGCTCAAAAAAAGGAACCTGAGCGTCTTTTGAGCGACAGCGTCGCGGGGTTGCGGTTTTGACACGATTCCAGCGCATTTAAGGCTCCATTTACACTTTTGCAACTTTGTCATGCAGCTTTGGACTTTAAAGTTGCATGACGAGTCGTTCCCCATGTTTTCCGATGATAACCATTCATATATGTGCGACTTAGCTGCAGCGACTTCAAAGTACTTCATGCACTACTTTGGTTCGACTTTCATGCAACTTGAGGGACTTCAGTGTTAACTAGGCTGGCACCGATACCAAGCATTTGTACTCCGATGCCTAATCCGATACCTGGGCAGTCAGGGGTGCCCCTTCTCCTCCTCTTCTCCCCCACGGCTTTCAGTTGCTTTATTGAAATCTATACAAGGTGATCGGTACTGCCCCCACCACCACACCGATCACCCCTGACTGTCCCCTGTGTCCTCCTCTGTGTGCTCCTCTAGTCCTCCTCCAGTGCTCATCCATGCTCCTCTGGTCCCCCTCCGTGTCCTCCTCTGTGTGCTCCTCCAGTCCCCCTCCGTGTCCTCCTCTGTGTGCTCCTCCAGTCCCCCTCCGTGTCCTCCTCTGTGTGCTCCTCCAGTCCCCCTCCGTGTCCTCCTCTGTGTGCTCCTCTGGTCCCCCTCCGTGTCCTCCTCTGTGTGCTCCTCCAGTCCCCCTCCGTGTCCTCCTCTGTGTGCTCCTCTGGTCCCCCTCCGTGTCCTCCTCTGTGTGCTCCTCCAGTCCCCCTCCGTGTCCTCCTCTGTGTGCTCCTCCGGTCCCCCTCCGTGTCCTCCTCTGTGTGCTCCTCTGGTCCCCCTCCGTGTTCTCCTCTGTGTGCTCCTCCAGTCCCCCTCCGTGTCCTCCTCTGTGTGCTCCTCTGGTCCCCCTCCGTGTTCTCCTCTGTGTGCTCCTCTGGTCCCCCTCCGTGTTCTCCTCTGTGTGCTCCTCCAGTCCCCCTCCGTGTCCTCCTCTGTGTGCTCCTCCAGTCCCCCTCCGTGTCCTCCTCTGTGTGCTCCTCTGGTCCCCCTCCGTGTTCTCCTCTGTGTGCTCCTCCAGTCCCCCTCCGTGTCCTCCTCTGTGTGCTCCTCCAGTCCCCTCCGTGTCCTCCTCTGTGTGCTCCTCTGGTCCCCCTCCGTGTCCTCCTCTGTGTGCTCCTCTGGTCCCCCTCCGTGTCCTCCTCTGTGTGCTCCTCTAGTCTTCCTCCAGTGCTCATCCATGCTCCTCCTGTCCCCCTCCGTGTCCTCCTCTGTGTGCTCCTTCGGTCCCCCTCTCCCCTCCTCTGGTCCCCCCCCCCCCCATCCCTGATCTGTCAGGATGGAGGAAGGAGCCATGAAATCTGTCATTTACCGGCTCCTTTCTTTTCTCCTCCGTGTCCTTCTCTAGTCCTCCAGTTCTCATCCATGCTCCTCCAGTCACCCTCTGTGTGCTCCTCTGGTCCCCCTCCGTATCCTCCTCTGTGTTCTCCCCTAGTCCTCCAGTACTCATCCAGTGCTCCTCTGGTCCCCCTCCATGTCCTCTTCTAGTGCTCATCCAGTGCTCCTCTGGTCCCCCTCCATGTCCTCTTCTAGTGCTCATCCAGTGCTCCTCTGGTCCCCCTCCATGTCCTCCTCCAGTGCTCATCCAGTACTCCTCTGGTCCCCCTCCATGTCCTCCTCCAGTGCTCATCCAGTGCTCCTCTGGTCCCCCTCCATGTCCTCCTCCAGTGCTCATCCAGTGCTCCTCTGGTCCCCCTCCATGTCCTCTTCTAGTGCTCATCCATGCTCCTCCGGTCCCCCTCCGTGTGCTCCTTTAGTCCTCCAGTGCTCATCCATGCTCCTCTGGTCCCCCTCTGTGTTCTCCCCTAGACCTCCAGTGCTCATCCAGTGCTCCTCTGGCCCCCCTCCATGTCCTCCTCTGTGTCCTCCTCTGTGTGCTCCAGTGCTCATCCATGCTCACGCCCCCTCTGTGTGCTCTTCAGTGCTCATCCGGTCCCCCTCCGTGCTCCTCCAGTCCCCTCTCATGGTCCTCCGTGCTCCTCCAGTCCCCTCTATGTCCTCCGTGTCCTCCGGTCCCCCTCTGTGTTGTCTGTGCTCCTTCGGTCCCCTCTCCCCTCCTCTGTTCCCCCCCCCCCCCCCCCCCCCCCGTCCCTGAATCTGTCAGGATGGGGAAGGAGCCATGAAATCTGTCATTTACCGGCTCCTTCCTTTTCTGAATGCACGGAGTCAGTGATCACTGACTGTCCAACTGTGTTTACGATGTCTCAGTTTATGATGGAGAGGAGCCGCTGCCTGAGGCTGCAGAGAAATGGGACTGGGGAATCTGTGTTCTCAGTCCCTTTCTCTGTCTCCAAGGGGAGATGTCAGGGTCTGTTTAGACCCCTGATATCTCACCAAAGCCAACTCCCCCCAACAGGGCTGATAAAAAAAATAATAGATTTACTAAAACTGGAGCACTCAGAATCTGGTGCAGCTGTACATGGGAGCCAATCAGTTTCTAACTTCAGCTTGTTCAAATTAATCTTTGACAATAAAAAATGGAAGCTGATTGGCTCCCATGCAGAGCTGCACCAGATTTTGCACTCTCCAGTTTAAAGCGGTTGTATACCCGCAGGAAAAAAAAAGAACCTGTAAGGCATAATGAGCTAGTATGCAGCGCATACTAGCTCATTCTGAAATACTTTCCTTAGAACGAGGCGTCGGTATCTCACCCGGTCACGCCGAGGGAGCTGACATTTTGCCCTCGGCGTGTCTTCCGGGTTTCACGGCACCGGCGCTGTGAGTGGCTAGAGCCGCGATGACGTCACTCCTGTGCATGCGCGTGGGAGTTTCCTTCCAGGCACGTTCCGGCAGCGTCTGCCGGAACCTTCAGCTGGGCATTCACAGCACATGCGCCGCTGACGTCAGCGGCTGTATGCAAAGTGAATATCTCCTAAACCGTACAGGTTTAGGAGATGTTCATTTTACCGACAGGTAAGCCTTATTATAGGTCTTATTATAGGCTTACCTGTTGGTAAAAGTTAATAATTTGGGTATACAACCATTTTAAGCAAATCATCCCCCAATGTGTAAAACATTTGCAGACGCAGTCTTACTTTTATTTGCAATGAACGCTCGCAGCTCGTCGTCCAGAAATCCCGGGCGCCCAATCCCACCACAAGCGGCGCTGAAGCCTGCGGGGGGCGCCGTCACACAAAGTGCAATAACCCTGAGCGGCCTCAGTCACTCTCCTCCACTTTGACAATGGCCCGCCATCACCTCCCATCAAAGGGGTTAATTTAGTCCTAGTGCTGATTATAGTTCGGGGGTGCGCGGCTCTCCGCCGGCCGCCTGCACAATGAGCCTGTTATTGGGGCAGGAATCCGAATATCCCGTCTTTTCTCTCACATCTGAAATAACACGAGTGGGGGGTGGGGGGGGGGGGGGGGTTCCGCTCACAATCGCTCTCTCCTCCTCCTGAAAGGTCGGCTCGCCTCCCATCACCTGAACTAACACAACATGCACCGGCTCTCACCCGCTGCCACCTCCTGCCACAGGAAGCCGCGGTCCGACGTTGGGGGGCAAACGGTTACCATAATATCCGCTCTGCTGCGCGCACAGGGCCACGTTTGTTAGGGAGACGAGTCAGTCGGCAGGGAAGAAAGGCGGCTTGGGTTCAGATTACCTGCTCCTCATCTGCTGTGGAGGTCATCAGGCCGGGGCTCTCTGGAGCTCATTCACATTAATGAAAAACGCAATGCACTGCACTACCATTCGTTTTAAAAATTCCACCCAATGTGCAAGATGGTGCCGCGCAACATACCGCAGCGCACAGGTGAGAACCGCCCGCATCATCTGCACCGCAAAGAAAAAATGCTGCACGTCCATTAAAATAGGTGTGGTGCTGGATTGGCATCCCCTTAAGGGCTCATTCACACCAGCGATCTGTACTGAATGCATGACTGCTGGGAGATACATTACAATATTCACCGATCATCTAGAACGTTCTGACCACCCACCATAACCCATTGAGGCATGGACTCCACTAGACCTCTGGAGGTATGCTGTGGTATCTGGCATCAAGGCATCACTAGCAGGTGCTGGTAAGTTGTGAGGTGGAGCCTCCATGGATCTGACTTTTTCCAGCACAGATGAGATCTGGAGAAATTGGCTCCTTGGTCCAGTTCTGATGCTCATGTGCCCATTGTAGGTGCTTTTGGCTGTAAATACAGGTCAGCAGGGGCACCCTGACCAGTCTGCGGCTACACAGCCCATACACAACATAACTGCGATGCTCTGTGTGTTCTGACACCTTTTATCTCACAACTAGCATTACCTTTTCCAGCAATTTGAGCTCCAGTAGCTCTTCATCAGTAGCTCTTCCATTGACTACACAGACTAGCCTTCCACCTCCATCAATAAGCACTTCCCTCCCCACCTCCATCTATGAGCCTTCCCTCCCCACCTCCATCAATGAGCCTTCCCTCCCCACCTCCATCTATGAGCCTTCCCTCCCCACCTCCATCTATGAGCCTTCCCTCCCCACCTCCATCTATGAGCCTTCCCTCCCCACCTCCATCAATGAGCATTCCTCTCCATCTCCATCAATGAGCCTTCCCTCCCCCCACCTCCAATCAATGAGCCTTCCCTCCCCACCTCCATCAATGAGCCTTCCCTCCCCACCTCCATCAATGAGCCTTCCCTCCCCACCTCCATCAATAAGCACTTCCCTCCCCACCTCATCTATTGAGCCTTCCCTCCCCCCACCTCCATCAATGAGCCTTCCCTCCCCACCTCCATCAATGAGCCTTCCCTCCCCACCTCCATCAATGAGCCTTCCTCCCCACCTCCATCAATGAGCCTTCCCTCCCCACCTCCATCAATGAGCCTTCTCTCCCCCTCCCACGAATCAGCCCTCCCCCTTCCCACCTCCATCAATGAGCCCCCCCCACCTCCATCAATGAGCCTTCCCCTCCCCACCTCCATCAATGAGCCCTTCCCTCCCCACCTCCATCAATGAGCCTTCCTCCCCACCTCCATCAATGAGCCTTCTCTCCCCCTCCCACGAATCAGCCCTCCCCTTCCCACCTCCATCAATGAGCCCCCCCACCTCCATCAATGAGCCTTCCCTCCACACCTCCATCAATGAGCCTTCCTCCACACCTCCATCAATGAGCCTTCCCTCCCCACCTCCCATCAACAGAGCCTTCCCTCCCACCTCCATCAACGAGCCTTCCCTCCCCACCCTCCCATCAATGAGCCTCCCCCCCCACCTCCACGTCAATGAGCCTTCCCTCCCCCTCCATCAATGAGCCTTCCCTCCCCCCCTCCATCAATGAGCCTTCCCTCCCCTCCCCACGAATGAGCCCTCCCTCCCCACCTCCATCAATGAGCCTTCCCACCCTCCCACGAATGAGCCCTCCCTCCCCACCTCCATCAATGAGCCTTCCCACCCCTCCCAGAATGAGCCTTCCCTCCCACCTCCATCAATGAGCCTTCCCTCCCCACCTCCATCAAAAAAATTTCATGAATTGTCCAAAATGTCTTGGTATGCTGACACCTTAAGAGTTCCCTTCACTGGCCAAGCCCAACCACTGAAAACAAACCCCAACCATAATCCTCCCCCTCCACCAAATGATTTGGACCAGTGCACAAAGCAAGGTCCTTAAAGACATGGATGAGCGAGTTTGGGGTGGAAGAACTTGACTGGCCTGCACAGAGTCCTGACCTAAACCCGATAGAAGAATTAGAGCGCAGACTGCGAGCCAGGCCTTCCCATCCAACATCATTGCCTGACCTCACAAATGCACTTCTGGAAGAATGGTCGAACATTCCCATAGACACACTCCTAAACCCTTGTGGACGGCCTTCCCAGAAGAGTTGAAGCTGTTATAGCTGCAAAGGGCGGAGCCAACTCAATATTGAACCCTACGGATTAAAACTGGTCATACATTGTACAACTTTCTTGTACAATTTTCCAAAACCATATAATATGAGGTCAAACCTAAACAATTTCAATTTGTATGCAATCAGGCAGGCCCTTGCACTACATAGTTGAAGGTAAATCTAAAGGAAATTGAATAATGTATGGCCAGCTTAAGACTGGGATGCCATTAAAGTTCATGTGCGTGTAAAGCAGGCGTCCCAATACTTTTGTTAATACTATGTAGATCCCTGCCAGCATCAATAGACCCTTCAGCATACCCCAGTACCCCCCTTGCCATTGCATACATTCAGCGGTGTAGGTGCCGGAACGGCATTCTTCCTCCCTCCAGATTGTGGCGGCTCTTCTACCCCGACAGGTACATCCAGTGCGGAGTGCTCCTTTAACCCCCCCCCCCCCCCCCGCTCCTGGTAGGTATTCCTCCCAACAATGGCACATTCTCCGGGATAAGCTGAGCCATTCGGCTAATCCAGCAGAAACCTCCCTGACAAAGGACAGAGAGAAACCACAGACAGTTCACTGCGCCGCACAATGACTTCTATTCATTCTCCTCCCCAGTTCTGTTTCCAATCCTCCCGGCCCGGCCAGGAACAGCTGTTTCCTCCTGAACTTTCCCCATCCAGACTCTGAGAACCGCCGAATATCCAAACCTTCCATGGTGCTCCATAGACGGGGGGGGGGGGGGGGAGAGTCCGGCCCCCTGCGCGCTATGGCGGCCCCGGTAACACGCCGTAATTTACACGTCAAAAGTTTGTTGCGATAAACATCCCAGGTCTACACACAGCAATGGAAAGAAAACCAGACTTGCACATACACTATATTACCAGAAGTATTGGGACGCCTGCCTTTACACACAGATGAACTTTAATGGCATTCCAGTCTTACTCCGTAGGGTCCAATACTGAGTTGGCTCCGCCCTTTGCAGCTATAACAGCTTCACCTCTTCTGGGAAGGCCGTCCACAAGGTTTAGGAGGGTGTCTATGGGAATGTTTGACCATTCTTCCAGAAGCGCATTTGTGAGGTCAGGCACTGATGTTGGATGAGAAGGCCTGGCTCGCAGTCTCCGCTCTAATTCATCCCAAAGGTATTCTATGGAGTTAAGGTCAGGACTCTGTGCAGGCCAGTCAAGTTCCTCCACCCCAAACTTACTCATCCACACAATATTACCAAAAGTATTGGGCCACCCCTTCAAATCATTGGTGGAGGGGGGGTTATGGTGTGGGGGTTGTTTTTCAGGAGTTAGGCTTGGCCCCTTAGTTCCAGTGAAGGGAACTCTTAAGGTGTCGGCATACCAAGACATTTTGGACAATTTCATGTTCCCAACTTTGTAGGAACAGTTTGGAGACGGCCCCTTCCTGTTCCAACATGACTGCCCACCAGAACACAAAGCAAGGTCCATAAAGACATGGATGAGAGAGTTTGGGGTGGAGGAACTTGACTGGCCTGCACAGAGTCCTGACCTCAACCCGATAGAACACCTTTGGGATGAATTAGAGCCGGGACTGCGAGCCAGGCCTTCTCGTCCAACATCATTGCCTGACCTCACAAATGCACTTCTGGAAGAATGGTCAAACATTCCCATAGACACACTCCTAAACCTTGTGGACGGCCTTCCCAGAAGAGTTGAAGCTGTTATAGCTGCAAAGGGCGGAGCCAACTCAATATTGAACCCTACGGACTAAGACTGGGATGCCATTAAAGTTCATGTGCGTGTAAAGGCAGGCGTCCCAATACTTTTGACAATATATACATACACTATATTGTCAAAAGTATTAGGACACCTGCCTTTACACGCACATGAACTTTAATGGCATCCCAGTCTTAGTCCGTAGGGTTATTGATACTATGTCTGTTTTATATATCATCTGGTCCATATACATAAAATAAAAGGAAAAAACCGCGCTAAAGAAAATTGTGTAAAAACTTATAGCTGCACGAGTAAAACACCAATATCTGTGTAAAATAGATCAAAATAAAAGAAAAAACGTGCGCTCATAATCAATATAAATACTCATATTGAAACACTCTCTCTCAGTGTTGCAATATGAGTATTTATATTGATTATGAGCGCACGTTTTTTCTTTTATTTTGGTCCATATACATGCCAGTCACGCACTTGCGCATGCGCGAGCCGCGCTGTGACTGGCCGGACAATCATTTGGGACCTGTGACGTGCCCCAGATGATTGCTGAGAGAGGTGAACTGACTTCCGGCTCCGTGGAGCCCCGGGAGGAAGTGGGAGCTGGAACCCTCTTTTTAGAAGGTTTCCGCTCCCCCCAAACAAATGACATCCCAAATGTGGCATGTCAGGGGTTCACCTTCCCTTAAAGCGGAAGTTCCATTTTTGGGCGGAACGCCGCTTTAAGGCCATGAAACGCGTTAAGTAGGTTGTTGATATATATATAGAACCATACTTGGGGGATCACTTAGTAGACATTGCTACTACAGCACTACCACACCGCTACTACAGTCATCTCCACTTGCTTCCGGGTCCCGTGCCGAGCGGCTGCCCTGCTGCATTGTGGACACAGATCGGCCTCTCGACATGGGCAGGATTTCCTCAAAGAATGCAAAGTGTTCTCTGATTGGAGTAGGTGGATAGTGTGATGTCACTGCCTCACCTTTCCACCTCCAATCACAGAATGCTTTGCATTTTCTCAATGAATGCCAAGCAATCTTCTCTCTGAATGGCGCCCGTGCCCACTGGCCGACCTCCTGTGTTCACAACGCAGCAAGGCAGCCGCTCAGCACAGGACACGGGAGCTAGTGGAGATCGGTGTAGTAGTAGCGGTGTAGTAGTAATAGTGGTGTAGTAGTAGTAATGTAGCGGTGTAGAAGTAGTATAGTAACAGTCTAGTAGTGGTGTCTACTTTAGTGATTTCCAGCCTCCAGGGGGTATTCCACACTTTTGGAATATACATAGTTGGTCCAAGCTGAAACAATGTAACAAAAAATATCTATACCTGAAATTCTGCTTTAAAACAAATCTTCTGAATTCCACTCCTATTTCATTGCATCTTGTGCTTTTTTTTAAATAGACATTAGAGTGGGGATGAACCAAGACCGATATCACGCATTTTCACGAGTTTCGAGAAACTTTGCGGTGCAATTTGCATCAATACAAAATGTATAGCAAATCGCACTGCAAAGAATTGCATGCAATCCCCCCCCCCCCCCCCCCTCCCTCTGTGTGTGTAGATATAAAAAGAAGCGCCATCTAGTGGGCAATTTATTTTTAAAACATTTAACTCGCATTAAAATGTTACTAAGACCCACAACAGTAAAATCAGTGTGTATATGCAGTAAAGCATGCTTGTTATACTCACTGTGGAACCTAAGGGGTTAATCCTCTGCATTGTGTAAAAACTCTGTTTGATCCTGTATTCTCTGATCCTCCCCTTCTTCTACTGTCCCCATTGCATCTCCTGATAGAACAGAAGCTAGGAGGCACTCTGCACATGCTCAGTTTGGTATGTTTTAGTAGAGAGTTTTTATTTTTTCTTGGGAGGGTGCATGTGATCAGCACAGGGCCAATCAGCACTGTCCAGACAGAGGGTCGGGGGCCCTGCTGCCTCAAAGGACCCTGAGAGCAGAATGAAAACTCCTGAAAGCTTTAACCAGACACCGATAGAAGTCACAAGACTGCTATATAATGCTGATGAGAAAAGATATTTAGCAGTTTATATTTACTAAAATAATTATATTTCCAAGTTCTGTGTACTGTGGGTGACCAGATATAGTGAATGCAGGTTCCTGGGGAGAGCAGATATAGTGAATGCAGGTTCCTGGGGAGAGCAGATATAGTGAATGCAGGTTCCTGGGGAGAGCAGATATAGTGAATGCAGGGTCCTGGGGAGAGCAGATATAGTGAATGCAGGGTCCTGGGGAGAGCAGATATAGTGAATGCAGGCTCCTGAGGAGAGCAGATATAGTGAATGAAGGGTCCTGGGGAGAGCAGATATAGTAACTGCAGGCTCCTGGGGAGACTAGATATAGTGAATGCAGGTTCCTGGGGAGAGCAGATATAGTAACTGCAGGCTCCTAGGGAGACTAGATATAGTGAATGCAGGTTCCTGGGGAGAGCAGATATAGTGAATGCAGGGTCCTGGGGAGAGCAGATATAGTGAATGCAGGCTCCTGAGGAGAGCAGATATAGTGAATGAAGGGTCCCGGGGAGAGCAGATATAGTAACTGCAGGCTCCTGGGGAGAGCAGATATAGAGAATGCAGGCTCCTGAGGAGAGCAGATATAGTGAATGCAGGCTCCTGAGGAGAGCAGATATAGTGAATGCAGGTTCCTGGGTAGACCAGATATAGTGAATGCAGGCTCCTGGGGAGACCAGATATAGTGAATGCAGGCTCCTGGGGAGACCAGATATAGTGACTGCAGGCTCCTGGGGAGACCAGATATAGTGAATGCAGGCTCCTGGAGAGACCAGATATAGTGAAATGCAGGCTCCTGGGGAGACCAGATATAGTGAAATGCAGGCTCCTGGGAAGATCAGATATAGTGAATGCAGGCTCCTGGGGAGATCAGATATAGTGAATGCAGGCTCCTGGGGAGATCAGATATAGTGAATGCAGGCTCCTGGGGAGAGCAGGTATAGTGAATGCAGGCTCCTGGGGAGACCTGATATAGTGAATGCAGGCTCCTGGGGAGATCAGATATAGGGAATGCAGGCTCCTGGGGAGACCTGATATAGTGAATGCAGGCTCCTGGGGAGAGCAGATATAGTGAATGCAGGCTCCTGGGGAGAGCAGATATAGTGAATGCAGGCTCCTGGGGAGAGCAGATATAGTGAATGCAGGCTCCTGGGGAGACCTGATATAGTGAATGCAGGCTCCTGGGGAGACCTGATATAGTGAATGCAGGCTCCTGGGGAGACCTGATATAGTGAATGCAGGCTCCTGGGGAGACCTGATATAGTGAATGCAGGCTCCTGCTCTAATGCAAAATCTGCATAGGTGCCCCGTTGATAGCAAATCACGGCCACGGGAGGTGCTCACAGCGCTTGAGGCAATATCTAGACGGTCCTCCCCCAAAGCTGACATCACTTCTGCCTTATACCCACAGGGGTCCAGGAACTTCTCCTCCAGCAGCCCTGATTTTTCTATCAGCGGCGGGTCTGGGACACTATGCAGATTTTGCATTTGATCAGAGATGTACTTAAATCGGAGCTACACCCAAAATTTGAAGCTTCGCTTGCCTGCCTCCTTCCCCACTCTGCTGCCACATTTGGCAAATTTTGGGGGGGGGGGGGTGAGTACCTGGTTTTGAAGTTTGGCCCCCCCCCCCCTCCTTTCCCCCTGCAGCCGACCTATTCACAAAGTGCAGCGTGAACCACGCATGCTTAGTAGGTAACCAGCTGTGAAGCCACAAGTGCCCTAATAATACAATTCAGCAACTACAGTGTTTTTAGCTGCTAACTTTTTATTTTTGAGGGGCTGGGGGCATCACTCCTCTGGCATTTTTTACACTCCTATTACCCCCCCACCCCCCTGTGCATTTGTGTACAGTTTCCGACACCCGTTTGGACACTTTTTTTTTTTTTGCGAAGTGCGTTTGGTCCGCCCGCCCACCGTGTCATCAATCCCAGGAGTCAATGGGCATCCGCCACTTGTAGCATTGCGCTGCGCTTTGTACTATATGCCCATGCGCGAGATGGGGGAGGGGGCGCATGCTGGGTAGCTAGCAGCACCGTATCTCGGAACAAGGAACGAGTGGGCTTCAGATGTCCACACTAAAGATGGGAGTGCGCTCGCTGGGAACATCAAAATGAGTTTATTTAAATAGATCAGGATTTATAATACCTACACCATTATGAATAGCATTAGGTACGACCATCACGGGGGGGGGGGGTTATTTTCTTGAAAGAAAAAGAAAAAACTCCGGGGAACTCCGCTTTAATGTGAGTTATAACATTTTTATTAAACTGCCCACTAGATGGCGCTTCCCTTTCTAGACACACATTACTGGTGGGGGAAATCAAATGCGATCCGTTGCAGTGCGATTTGTCCCCATTTATTTTGTAATGACACAAATCGCATCGCAAAGTATCGGTGCTTGGCGATTAAAAGTTGGTATCGGTGCAACTCTACATTAGAGTGTATTGTAATGATTTTATTGTTGCTATCGGGACCCGGGGCGCTTCATTTCCTTGCATACAGAACGTGTTTTTGAAAGACTAAAAAAAACCAAAAAAAAACCTCCTTATTGAATGGCATGCAGCGATTTCTGAAGGTCCATAGACTAAAAAAAAAAAAAAGGAGGACCACTCTGGGAGGAGTGAGGCACATGGGGCCAATCAGGAGTTAGGAACTGCAGCCATTCAGTAGATCGCCCCCTTCTGGTCCCAGCATTCAGGAAGAGTTCAGTGTCCCCTCGTGGATGCACCGAACCCAAGAATCGGAGGAGACCACGGACACGATCGTTGACACGTTCGGTAAAGCAAACCTGGTTAGTAAAGTTTTATGTTTTGGGGACGCCTGAGCCGCATGCCCGTCTTTTCAGGTGCATCAAGGAATTTGCAGAAGGTGCGGACAAAACCGTGAAGCTTAGACAAGATAACCGCGGTCGCCAAAATCGGTGGCCGCCGACCGTGTTATCGCTTTGTGCGCCTTTCCCCGCTTCCACCAAGTCATCGCACACCTCTCTGGCCATCCAGGGGTTACATATCCCCAGTTTTCCCATTACTGAAGAGGAGAAGAATGTGCTGGAAGTCGGATTCCTGCCCCCCCCCCCCCCTGGTTTGGCATGAAGAGCCGCTGGTGACTGGCTTCAGAGCCGTGTCACCACAAAGGCTCCTTTCTTACCCAGCAGAAGACAGACTTCCACTGTCCCACCGGGACCGCCGCTTTCCGCGGGACGTGCCTCCTACAGAGAGAGACACATGTGCCCAACGCTTACCATTCCTATAGCACAAAACCGGGGGGGGGGGAACGTGCCTCCTACAGCGAGAGACACATGTGCCCAACGCTTAGGACAAAACCGGGGGGGGGGGGGGGATGGACGTGCCTCCTACAGCGAGAGACACATGTGCCCAACGCTTACCATTCCTATAGGACAAAACGGGGGGGGACGGGGACGTGCCTCCTACAGCGAGAGACACATGTGCCCAACGCTTACCATTCCTATAGGACAAAACCGGGGGGGGGGGGGGTTGGGGGCGTGCCTCCTACAGCGAGAGACACATGGACACATGTGCCCAACGCTTAGGACAAAACCGGGGGGGGGGGGGCGTGCCTCCTACAGCGAGAGACACATGTGCCCAACGCTTAGGACAAAACCGGGGGGGGGGGGGCGTGCCTCCTACAGCGAGAGACACATGTGCCCAACGCTTAGGACAAAACCGGGGGGGGGGGGGAACGACATGCGGACTCCTGCTGGCGTGGAACGCGAGGCTTAATACTGGCCTTTTCAAAATACACCAAAGCCCACATCGCTATCCACTTGTCCATGGGGCAATTTTTTAATCTTTCACACGTGATTAAAATCTGCATTTTGCTTGCTAAAATTTACTTAAAACCCTTTAAACAATGATATACGGTGCCTGGAAAAAAGTATTCATACCCCTCCACATTTTGTCATGACCTGACCTGTCTGGTGTGTTCCTTGGCCTTCGTGATGCTGTTTGTTCACTAGGGTTCTCTAACAAACCTCTGAGGGCTTCACAGAACAGCTGTATTTAGACCGAGATTAAAATTACACACAGGTGGACTCTATTTACTAATTAGGTGACTTCTGAAGGCAATTGGTTCCATTAGATTTTAGTTATCAGAGTAAAGGGGGCTGAATACAAATGCTGCCCACACTTTTCACATATTTATTTGTAAACCATATATAATTTTCCTTCCACTTCACAATTATGTGCCACTTTGTGTTGGTCTATCACATAAAATCCCAATAAAATACATTTAAGTTTTTGGTTGTAACATGACAAGATGTGGAACATTTCAAGGGGTATGAATACTTTTTCAAGGCGCTGTATTTTTCCTGAGAGCAGAGACCCCGGAGAATAAAATAGCGTCAATTGCAATTTTTTTTACATTGCATGATATTTGCTCAGCTATTTATCATACAGGAATACGAATTTTCATGCAAAGAAATACAATATATGGCCTACATTTCTGTAAGATATAAAATAATGCTGCGTACACACGGTCGGTATTTCCGACAGAAAAAGTCCGGTGGGAGCTTTTGGTTGGATATTCCGACCACGTGTATTCCTCATCGGACTTTTTACGTCGGAATTTCCGACGGACTTTAATATAGAAAAAGTTCTAAATTTTTCCAGTCGGAAATGCCGGTTATCCCGTTGGCGGGTCCGTTCCGTGTGCACGCGGCTTCAGGGTTTCTGTCCAGTAAATAAATACCCAGCATGTCGCGCCTTCATTTTGCACATGTTGGTAAAATCATTAAAAAAACGGCGGCACCTAAATTTGCCGACAGGTGACTATTAAAATGCTTGTACAGGTGATCAGTTTAGCATTAACCGTGAATTATGGCCCTAAAATTATTGCGGCGTCATATGTGTGGCGCAACGTATTCTAATTATACAGGATTTATATGGCGTCAATCAGGGGCGTTGCTAGGGGGTGGCTTTTGGGGCTATAGCCCCGAATCTGGGGCCCATAGCCCTGAGTCTCTGCAGGGGTCCCCAAGGGGAGGGGAGGCTCTCTGGGGACCCTGATGTAAGTGGGGGGCTCTCTGGGGACCCTGATTTTAAGGGGGAGGCTCTCTGGGAACCCTGATTTAAGGGGGAGGCTCTCTGGGGACCCTGATGTAAGGGGGGCTCTCTGGGAACTCTGATGCAAGTGGGGGTCTCTCTGGGGACTCTGATGTAAGGGGGGCTTTCTGGGGATATATATTACACACACACACGTATATTACTGTATATACATGTGTATGCCCAAGCGTATGACTTTCTTTACTACGCTGCTATGGGCTCTAGTCCCAGATCTTTTGTAGACCTAGCAACGCCCCTGGCGTCAATAGCAGCGCTTTACAATATAAATTATGTTTAGATGCGCGTGTTTGCCCTTGTGTTTGAACTGCGGTCTGTACAGGGGCACTTTAAAGTTGTTTTTTAAATTATTTTATTTATATTACATATTTTTTTTTATTTTATTTTTTTACTTTTTTTAATTCAACTTTGCTGCTATCACAAGGGGGCTAACAGTGCCCTTAATGATGGCACTGGGCAGGTGCCAGGTTCTCTTTATGGAGACATCAGTGGTCTATCAGACTCCCCCCAAGGTTTCCCCTGCAGCTAATCAAGCACAGATCATACTTGATTAGCTGCATCCTCTGCTACACTAGCTGGAGAATGACAGCTGCCAACCCGGAAGTGTCACAATACTGTTGGTTCCTGGTTCATTAGTCACCGGGGGGTGAATGAATGTTCTCTGCGGACCTCTTGCTTGCACTGTAGGAAATTTTTTTGGGCAGTACAAGGCTCCCCAAACAACCAGAGGAGCCCAGGAACCACTGTCTGCGCCACCAGTGGGCGGGGGGTTGAGGCACACCTTTAGAGCCCCATTAAAGAGATGCGGTGGCATTTACACAAACGGGGCGGGGGGCAAGCAGCGGGCAGGAGGAGAAGCTGCCCTGGGCACTTTGATATCATGTGAGGTGGGGAGGGCGCCCCAAGTAGATTGGGGAGGGGGGCAGATTCGCGTTGGAATGGGGCATTCCGGGGGGGCAGCAGGGGGTAGGTGTTCTAGGAGGGAAATTTGGGGGGGGGGGGTGCTAAGAGTGGTGATTTAGGGGGATTTGTGTTGGGAGGGGGAAGAAGATTTGTGCTAGGAGGGGGGATTTGGGGTGAATTTGTGCTGGGGGGGTGATTTAAAGTAGGGGGGAGAAGATTTGTACTAGGAGGGAAAATTTTAGGGGTAGAGGATTGATGCTAGGAGGGGTGAATTTTTTTTTTTGAGGGGGGGGGATTTTTGAGCAGGGGGGGGGGCAGATCTGTACTGGGAGGAGGGGGGAATTTATGCTTAGGGGGCAAGCATGCAAATTAGTACTTGTGTTTTTTAGTGTTTGGGGGATTTTTGCTTACACATAATGCTCAGAAATCACAGAGCCAATTGTCGGGAGCCACGGCATGAAGGAGGAATGGAGGACTGCTTCACCTGAGTACATAGCCCCTCATCTGGCCTTGGCCCCTTCGCTGCTGAACTGATGGGACCCAGGGGAACTTTTATTTAATAGCTGGGGGGGCTACATTTCTTGAGGATTACTGTGCATGCACCCAAAGATATTTAGAGTCCTCTCTCTGCCTCTGGGCCCCCCCTGTTGAATTGACGGGGCCCTGTAGAGCCTCTGTATTTGGTGATGTCATGACATGCTGCATTTAAAGAGAACCTGTCACTTTGTCTATTTGGGGCAAAGTAAGAGTCGCTTGAAAGCCCCCCCCCCCCCACCCCCCTCCTCCCCGCTGCTCTCACCGTTGCAGCACCCCCCCCCCCCCCCACACTACTTCAATGGATCCCTTTAGAAAATGCTCAGTCTTTCCAAGTATGGGAGACCATGTGACCTCCTCCCATGATGCAGTGGGTCAGGAAGGTGTAAGCTCCAACACTCTCCACCAAAGGAGGATGCAAAGTCTACCTCTCGTCTCCAGAGCGGCGCTGGTTAGACGGTGGACTTTTTCCAAGAGAGCCTGTCACTTTCAGCCAAGTAACTGCACACTTTCAGTAGAATTATAAAACTATTACTACATTAACAGGTCTATAACATTTTTTCGATGTCTAATTTTGATGGCCATATAGAAAAATAAATAACTAATCGAATAGCAACCGTGCTTTCCACAAGTGAAGAACCAGCAAGCTTCAACGCCAATTGGGGATCCCAATGCAAACGTGAGGCCGCAGTTCTCAGATTCTGACACATGGTGGCAGCAGCGGTACACAGATCTCCCCACTACAGGTCTATGAGTGTCTCTGCCAGGGTGGAGGAGAATGTAATGGAGCAGATGGGGGCGATTGCTGCATAGAGATGGATGCTTCAGCAAAGAAGAGCTCAGTTTACTGCTGCAGGATCTCACAAAGTACAGCAGCGATTGTAACTCTGGTATTTTACTGTATGGCAGAAAAGTATACAGGTCACGATTCTCCCCTGCCCCTCCCCCCCTCCCCTCTAAAGTACACCGGCATTCCGATATTATACAGGATCCCAAATCTTTTCCAGCTTACGTTCCAAAGACTTCTGGAGTTTTTTCCCTGTTTAGCCTCACAGATCCTCAATTGTGACACTAAATTAATACACAGCAATCCTGTTACAGGAAAGAATGTTTCTCCACGTGGCCAAAATGTTAAAGTGCGCCTCCGGCCACTGCACTTGTTTTCTTTTTGAATGGAGCCGTGGTGTACCCGGCACATCTGGAACTCCGGGCGGATCATACATACAGTGGGGGGAAATAATGATTTGATCCCCTGCAGATGTTGTAAGTTTGCCCAGTTACAAAGAAATGATAGAAGAAACAAAATGTTACCCCAGCTCCACTGCCAATATGAAAGTCCACGAGCTGTGATCCGGTGCTCTAGTTCAGGCCCCAATCACAATACTTGAATCAAAAAGGGCTGGCAACTCAGGTGCTCTTGAATAAAAGTCCTTTATTGGTTACATGGGTACAGGCTATACATTGACGCGTTTCGGCTAAGAAGCCTTCATCAATGGCTTCTTAGCCGAAACGCGTCAGTGTATAGCCTGTACCCATGTAACCAATAAAGGACTTTTACTCAAGAGCATCCAAGTTACCAGCCCTTTTTGATTCAACTATAATTTTTATCATAGGTGTATTTTTTTCATGATAAAGACAGAATATCAACCATAAATCCAAAAAAAAAAAAAATGTTCTAAATTGAGTTGCAGTTCAGTGAGTAAAAAAAGTATTTGATCCCCAAGCAAAACGTGACTTAGTAGTTGGACTGATGGAGGTCAGACGTTTCTTGTAGTTGGTGACCAGGTTTGCACACATCTCAGGAGGGATTTTGGTCCACTCTTCTTTACAGATCTTCTCTAAATCCTTAAGGTTTCTTGGCTGTCCCTTGGCAACTCGAAGTTTCAGGTCCCTCCATAAATTTTCTATAGGGATTAAGGTCTGGAGACTGGCTAGACCACTCCATGACCTTAATGGGCTTCTTCTTGAGCCACTCCTTTGTTGCCTTGGTGGTATGTTTTGGGTCATTTTCATGCTGGAAGACCCATCCACAACCCATCTTCAGTGTTCTGCCTGAGGGTAGAAGGTTCTCATCCAAGATTGTACAATACATGGCCCCGTCCATTGGCCCCTCAATGCGGCAAAGTCGGTCTTGTACCTTTATCAGAGAAACAACCCCAAAGCATCATGTTTCCACCTCTGTGCTTGTCTGTAGGGATGGTGTTCTTAGGGTCATAGTCAGCATTTTTCTTCCTCCAAACACGGCGAGTCGAGTTAATGCCAAAGAGCTCAATTTTGGTCTCATCTGACCACAGCACTTTCTCCCAATCCTTCTCTGAATCATTTAGATGTTTATTGGCAAACTTCAGACGGGCCTGTACATGTGACTTCTGGAGGAGGGGGACCTTGCGGGGGCTGCAGGATTTCAATCCATGGCGGCGTATTGTGTTACCAATGGTTTGTTTGGTGACTGTGGTCCCAACTGCCTTGAGATCATTCACAAGCTCCTCCCGTGTAGTTCTGGGCTGATCCCTCACTTTTCTCATGACCACCCTCACCCCATGAGGAGAAATCTTACATGGAGCTCCAGACCGAGGGCGATTGATGGTTATTTTGTATTTCTTCCCTTTGCGAATTTTTTTTCCAACAGTTGTCTCCTTCTCACCAAGCTTCTTGCTGATGGTCTTGTAGCCCATTCCAGCCCTGTGCAGGTCTACAATCTTCTCCCCGATGTCCTCTGACAGCTCTTTGGTCTTCCCCATGATGGTGAGGTTTGAATGGAAGAAAAAGATTCTGTGGACAGGTGTCTATTATACACATAACGAGTTGTCGTTAGGAGGACCTTCTTACATTGAAAGGACTAATCTGTGTACCACATGAGCACCTACTGTAGCCAGTCTGTGGGGGGCAGAATTATTGTTGGTTGGTAGGGGATCAAATACTTATTTTACTCACTGAACTGCAACTCAATTTATAATATTTGTATTGTGTGTTTTTTCTGGATTTTTGGTTGATATTCCGTCTCTATCATTTAAAATACACCTATGATAAAAATTATAGACCCTTCATTTCTTTGTTAGTGGGCAAACTTACACAATCTGCAGGGAAGCAAATCATTATTTTCCCCACTGTGTATATATACACAGTAATGGTGGTCAGTGGCAGATGTAGACTGTACAAAGAAGCCCCCACTTTCCCAGTATTGGTGGTCAATGGCAGATGTAGACTGTACAAAGAACACCCCCCCCCCCCCCCACCTTCCCAGTAATGGTGGTCAATGGCAGATGTAGTCTGTACAAAGAACCCCCCACCTTCCCAGTATCGGTGGTCAGTGGTAGGCTTAGACTGACCCCTTGCCCCGAACATTGGTGGTTGGTGCCAGACAATACTAAGAACCCCCCGCCTCTCTAGTATTGGTGGTCTGTGGCAAGCTTAGATTGTACTAAGAACCCCCCACCTTCCCAGTACTGGTGGACAGTGGTGGGGTTAGACTGTAATAGGAACCCCCACTTTCCCAGTATGAACATTTTTTTTCTTCTTTTTTTAAAGATTTTTATTCGCCAAATGTTCATAAAAGTTGTTATCAAAATGTATTAAACAGATATGGTACATTCTGAGATATATCAAATGATCAAATTTCACAATAATTGCATATACAATAAAGATTGTTATGTTTATTATTCAGCTCTATGGCTTGTCTTGTTTTTTATTCATTCTAGTATGAACATTTGAATCTTTTTAAGATCTCACCCCCCCCCCCCCCCAACACCACGAGGCAGATAGACTATATTAACACCCTCTCCCTTCAGCATTTACAGTATACACACACTATATATATATATATATATATATATATATATATACACACACACACACACACACACACACATTATATATATATATATATATACACACACACACGCACACACACATTTTATATATATATATATATATAAAATATATACATAAATGTAAAATATGTCAAAAAAAAAAAATCACGTAATTATAAAATAAATGGTCTAGATTTACATCTCAATATAAATAATTAGTAATATGATCATTTTTTCTTGCTCTGTAAATACTCCGATGTTTTGTGGTTATTCCAGCGGGAAATCTCTGAAATTTGGACCCCTGCCTGTCTAAACCATCTAAAACAAAACGCTCAGCCTAAACCGCTGTAACCAAAGACGGATCGCAGCGCGCCTTCTGCTGAATGAGCCAATACCACAAATAAAGCGTACGGGATCCGCGGCGAGTGTCGGGTTACAGAGGAGCGTAGTAGAAATCAATACATTTTCATGCGATGGCGGCGCTCGGGAGTTAATCTGAACTTATGGACGGTGAGCTGTGATGTCACGGTATCCCGCCTGGAGAAAACCTGGAGTAACCTAATCGGGGTCCAGCTGTTCCACGCATCCCACCTGTTCTGCGGAGGGAACTCCGGTACACGGCGTTCACCAACAAACCAGAAACCTGCGCAGACAAGGTGAACGCTCATCGCCGACCGCGTCTCTGCCCTAAAAGGTGCCCCCCCCGGGGTTGCTGGGAGAGGGAGACCAAGTACTGATTTATAGTAATCAGCAATGAATTAGACATTCAATTTAAATTAGACATCTGGTTTGTCTGTTCATTCATTATTCAGTGTGATATTGATCCCCACATGTACAATGCGGGAACACAAGGCGTATTCATCAGGTTTGTGAGGTCACACAGATTGCTCAGTAATAAGCCAAGAGTCTTTTTTTTTTTTTTTTTTATGGGAGTCATTTCCAATATTCACACTTTGCACCCGACAGGAAGGTCCACAAAAATGCGCACTTTCTGAAACACGCACAAAAACACGTCGTCCTTTAGCAGACGCGAGGCTCTGCTGCTAAAATGTTATTGCCATTCCAACGCAACTGCAAACACGCCAAACCACAGAGGGTGCCACTGCCCTTTGCGGTTCATTGCAATGCGTTTTTAGGACAGCTGGCATCTCGGTCCAGGAAGAAGATGGTGACCCTGGATGATGCCTGAACAAAGATAGTGCCATCGTTCTTGAGGGGAAAAAAAAAGCAGATGAAGGCATTGAAAAATGAGAAAAATTCTAGACAGCCGCACTCCAAAAAGTAGCCTTTATTCGTCAAGAAAAATCAAAAATACATGCCACAGTAGAACGGACAGAAGAGCTGACGCATTTCACACAGTGCTTAATCGTAGCTATGATTAAGCACTGTTTGATAGTGTGAAACGCGTCAACTCTTCTGTCCGTTCTGCTGTGGCATGTATTTTTGATTTTTCTTGACGAATAAAGGCTACTTTTTGGAGTGCGGCTGTCCAGAATGTTTCTCATTTTCATTGCTATATGCATTGCCAGCACCTGTGGCTTCTAAACTAGGGGAGATCATCCCAATTTGATCTACCTGGAGCGGTGATATCCCTTTCCCAGATGAAGGCATTATTGTCGGGGGGCGGGGGGGGGGGGGGCGGACTTCTGTGATCTCTGTGAGAGGGAATACAGTGGGGAAAAATACTTATTCGACCCCCTGCACATTGCCCACTTACAAAGAAATGAAGGGTCTATAATTTTTATCATAGGTGTATTTTAAATGATAGAGACAGAATATCAACCAAAAATCCAGAAAAAAAACACAATACAAATGTTATAAATTGCGTTGCAGTTCAGTGAGTAAAATAAGTATTTGATCCCCAAGCAAAACATGACTTAGTACTTAGTGGAGAAACCCTTGTTGGTGAGCACAGAGGTCAGACATTTCTTGTAGTTGGTGACCAGGTTTGCACACATCTCAGAAGGGATTTTGGTCCACTCTTCTTTACAGATCTTCTCTAAATCCTTAAGGTTTCTTGACAACTGGAAGTTTCAGTTCCCTCCATAAATTTTCTATAGGATTAAGGTCTGGAGACTGGCTAGGCCACTCCATGACCTTAATGTGCTTCTTCTTGAGCCACTCCTTTGCTGCCTTGGTGGTATGTTTTGGGTCATTGTTGTGCTGGAAGACCCATCCACAACCCATCTTCAGTGTTCTGGCTGAGGGTAGAAGGTTCTCATCCAAGATTTTACAATACATGGCCCCGTCCATTGGCCCCTAAATGCGGCAAAGTCGGCCTGTACCTTTAGCAGAGAAACAGCCCCAAAGCATCATGTTTCCACCTCCGTGCTGGTCTGCAGGGATGGTGTTCTTAGGGTCATAGTCAGCATTTTACTTCCTCCAAACACGGCAAGTCGAGTTAATGCCAAAGAGCTCAATTTTGGTTTCATCTGACCACAACACTTTCTCCCAATCCTTCTCTGAATCATTGAGATGTTCATTGGAAAACTTCAGACAGACCTGTACATGTGTCTTCTTGGGGAGGACGACCTTTGCAGGCGCTGCAGGATTTCAATCCATGGCGGTGTATTGTGTTACCAATGGTTTGTTTGGTGACTGTGGTCCCAACTGCCATCCGATCATTCACAAGCTCCTCCCGTGTAGTTCTGGGCTGATCCCTCACTTTTCTCATGATCATCCTCACCCCATGAGGAGAAATCTTGCATGGAGCTCCAGACCGAGGGCGATTGATGGTTACTTTGTATTTCTTCCATTTACGAATAATCTCTCCAACAGTTGTCTCCTTCTCACCAAACTTCTTGCTGATGGTCTTGTAGCCCATTCCAGCCTTGTGCAGGTTTACAATCTTGTCCCCGATGTCCTCTGACAGCTCTTTGGTCTTCCCCATGATGATGAGGTTTGAATGGAAGAAAGAGATTCTGTGGACAGGTGTCTTTTATACACATAACGATTTGTCGTTAGGAGAACCTTCTTACATTGACAGGACTAATCTGTGTACCACATGAGCACCTACTGTAGCCAGTCTGTGAGAGCCAGAATTATTGTTGGTTGGTAGGGGATCAAATACTTATTTTACTCACTGAACTGCAACTCAATTTATAACATTTGTATCGTGTTTTTTTCTGGATTTTTGGTTGATATTCTGTCTTTATCATATAAAATACACTTATGATAAAAATGATAGACCCTTCATTTCTTTGTAAGTGGGCAAACTTGCTCAATCTGCAGGGGATCAAATCATTATTTTCCCCACTGCAAATACCTGGAAGTGCTATGCCGCGTACACACGATCGCACGTACCGACAATAAAAATCATGTGTTTTTTTCCGACGGATGTTGGCTCAAACTTGTCTTGCATGCACGCGGTCACACAAATCTTGTCGGAAATTCCGATCGCCAAGAACGCGGTGACGTGTGACTTGTCTTCTAACATTTGTATGTTGGAAGACATGTATTGGCGATCTTTAGATCCGAATCCTTTGGATGTTGAGTGTTCTGAGTAGCGGCAGCAGATATCCTTCAGTTGAACCAATTTACCGGCCAGCGGGATAGACGCCGTTCCCTGAATAGCAGTAGCCTGTTAACAGCACCGCGGCCCCCCCTGAGTGACACTCCAAAGAGAATGTACAATCAGGCAAGACGAGGCTTCACGAGGAACGTATGGAAAGTCTTCAACGAAAGGAATGCTAATTTCTATCAGCGCCGAGAAGACATCCACATTCCGTTTTACGCCGAGCCGCAAAGAGACGGCCGTGGGATTAAACGCAATTTTTGATGACGAATTCTCTTTAATGCTCATCTTTTATCTGGGGGAAATTACGGTATTTAAAGGAATAAATGAAGGAGCGATTTAACATACGAGAAGAGAACTCGTACACGTCTATGAGAAAGGAGGTAATTTAAGGGGAAGAAAATCTGACAGGTCCCGTGCGTGATCAGTGTTTGTGCTGTGGATATGAACCAGATTCTTCTATCCTGCGCTAAAAACATGTAAGGACAATAGACTATGCTAGCGGAGAGACTGCCATGTGACAAGAGAGACTGCCACGTGACAAGTGAGAGAGACTGCCATGTGACAAGAGAGAGAGACTGCCACGTGACAAGAGAGAGAGAGACTGCCACGTCACAAGAGAGAGAGAGACTGCCACGTGACAAGAGAGAGACTGCCACGTGACAAGAGAGAGACTGCCATGTGACGAGAGAGAGAGACTGCCATGTGACAAGAGAGACTGCCACGTGACAGGAGAGACTGCCACGTGACGAGAGAGAGAGACTGCCACGTGACAAGAGAGAGACTGCCACGTGACAAGAGAGAGAGACTGCCACGTGACGAGAGAGACTGCCACGTGACAAGAGTGGGACTGCCACGTGACAAGAGAGAGAGACTGCCACGTAACAAGAGAGAGAGACTGCCACGTGACAAGAGAGAGAGACTGCCACGTGACAGGAGAGAGACTGCCATGTGACAAGAGAGACTGCCACGAGACAGGAGAGAGAGACTGCCATGTCACGAGAGAGAGAGAGACTGCCATGTGACAAGAGAGATAGACTGCCGTGCGACAAGAGAGAGAGACTGCCATGTGACGAGAGAGAGAGACTGCCATGTGACAAGATAGACTGCCATGTGACAAGTGAGACTGCCATGTGACAGGAGAGAGACTGTCATGTGACAGGAGAGACTGTCGTGACAGGAGAGACTGTCATGTGACAAGAGAGACCGCCATGTGACAAGAGAGAGACTGCCACGTGACAAGAGAGAGAGACTGCCATGTGACGAGAGACTGCCATGTGACAAGAGAGAGAGAGACTGCCATGTGACAAGAGAGACTGCCATGTGACAAGAGAGACTGCCATGTGACAGGAGAGAGAGAGACTGCCATGTGACAAGAGAGAGAGACTGCCATGTGACAAGAGAGAGACTGCCATGTGACAAGAGAGAGACTGCCATGTGACAAGAGAGAGACTGCCACGTGACAGGAGAGACTGCCACGTGACAGGAGAGACTGCCACGTGACAGGAGAGACTGCCACGTGACAGGAGAGACTGCCACGTGACAGGAGAGAGAGACTGTCATGTGACAGGAGAGACTGTCATGTGACAAGAGAGACTGCCATGTGACAAGAGAGACTGCCATGTGACAAGAGAGAGACTGCCATGTGACAAGAGAGACTGCCACGTGACAAGAGAGAGAGACTGCCACGTGACAAGAGAGAGAGACTGCCATGTGACCAGAGAGACTGCCATGTGACAGGAAAGAGAGACTGCCATGTGACAGGAGAGAGAGACTGCCATGTGACAAGATAGACTGCCACGTGACAAGTGAGACTGCCATGTGACAGGAGAGAGAGACTGTCATGTGACAGGAGAGACTGTCATGTGACAAGAGAGACTGCCATGTGACAAGAGAGAGAGACTGCCATGTGACAAGAGAGACTGCCATGTGACAAGAGAGAGAGACTGCCATGTGACAAGAGAGACTGCCATGTGACAAGAGAGACTGCCATGTGACAACAGAGACTGCCTGCCATGTGACAAGAGAGAGAGAGAGACTGCCATGTGACAAGAGAGACTGCCATGTGACAAGAGAGAGAGACACTGCCATGTGACAAGAGAGAGAGACTGCCATGTGACAAGAGAGAGACTGCAATGTGACAGGAGAGACTGCCATGTGACAGGAGAGACTGCTATGTGACAGGAGAGACTGCCACGTGACAAGAGAGAGACTGCCATGTGACAAGAGAGACTGCCAGGTGACGAGAGAGAGACTGCCATGTGACAAGAGAGAGAGACTGCCATGTGACAAGAGACTGCCATGTGACAAGAGAGAGACTGCCATGTGACAGGAGAGAGAGACTGCCATGTGACAACAGAGACTGCCTGCCATGTGACAAGTGAGAGAGAGAGAGACTGCCATGTGACAAGAGAGACTGCCATGTGACACGAGAGAGAGACACTGCCATGTGACAAGAGAGAGACTGCCATGTGACAAGAGAGAGAGACTGCCATGTGACAAGAGAGACTGCCATGTGACAAGAGAGACTGCCATGTGACAAGAGAGAGAGACTGCCATGTGACAGGAGAGACTGCCATGTGACAGGAGAGACTGCCACGTGACAAGAGACTGCCACGTGACAAGAGAGACTGCCACATGACAAGAGAGACTGCCACGTGACAAGAGAGAGACTGCCACGTGACAAGAGAGAGACTGCCACGTGACAAGAGAGAGACTGCCGCGTGACAAGAGAGACTGCCGCGTGACATAAGAGAGACTGCCGCGTGACAAGAGAGAGAGACTGCCGCGTGACGAGAGAGAGACTGCCGCGTGACGAGAGAGAGACTGCCGCGTGACAAGAGAGAGAGACTGCCATGTGACAAGAGAGAGAGACTGCCATGTGACAAGAGAGACTGCCATGTGACAAGAGAGACTGCCATGTGACAAGAGAGAGAGACTGCCATGTGACAAGAGAGAGAGACTGCCATGTGACAAGAGAGAGAGACTGCCATGTGACAAGAGAGACTGCCACGTGACAAGAGAGAGAGACTGCCATGTGACAAGAGAGACTGCCATGTGACAGGAGAGACTGCCATGTGACAGGAGAGAGAGACTGCCATGTGACAAGAGAGGCTGCCATGTGACAAGAGAGGCTGCCATGTGACAAGAGAGACTGCCATGTGACGAGAGAGACTGCCATGTGACGAGAGAGAGACTGCCATGCGACAGGAGAGACTGCCATGTGACAGGAGAGACTGCCATGTGACAGGAGAGACTGCCACGTGACAAGAGAGAAAGACTGCCACGTGACAAGAGAGAGAGACTGCCACGTGACAAGAGAGACTGCCATGTGACAAGAGAGACTGCCATGTGACAGGAGAGAGAGAGACTGCCATGTGACAAGAGAGAGAGACTGCCATGTGACAAGAGAGAGACTGCCATGTGACAAGAGAGAGACTGCCACGTGACAAGAGAGAGACTGCCACGTGACAAGAGAGAGACTGCCACGTGACAGGAGAGACTGCCACGTGACAGGAGAGACTGCCACGTGACAGGAGAGACTGCCACGTGACAGGAGAGACTGCCACGTGACAGGAGAGACTGCCACGTGACAGGAGAGAGAGACTGTCATGTGACAGGAGAGACTGTCATGTGACAAGAGAGACTGCCATGTGACAAGAGAGAGACTGCCATGTGACAAGAGAGACTGCCATGTGACAAGAGAGAGACTGCCATGTGACAAGAGAGACTGCCACGTGACAAGAGAGAGAGACTGCCACGTGACAAGAGAGAGAGACTGCCATGTGACCAGAGAGACTGCCATGTGACAGGAAAGAGAGACTGCCATGTGACAGGAGAGAGAGACTGCCATGTGACAAGATAGACTGCCACGTGACAAGTGAGACTGCCATGTGACAGGAGAGAGAGACTGTCATGTGACAGGAGAGACTGTCATGTGACAGGAGAGACTGTCATGTGACAAGAGAGACTGCCATGTGACGAGAGAGAGACTGCCATGTGACAAGAGAGACTGCCATGTGACAAGAGAGAGAGACTGCCATGTGACAACAGAGACTGCCTGCCATGTGACAAGAGAGAGAGACTGCCATGTGACAAGAGAGACTGCCATGTGACAAGAGAGAGAGACACTGCCATGTGACAAGAGAGAGAGACTGCCATGTGACAAGAGAGAGACTGCAATGTGACAGGAGAGACTGCAATGTGACAGGAGAGACTGCCATGTGACAGGAGAGACTGCTATGTGACAGGAGAGACTGCCACGTGACAAGAGAGAGACTGCCATGTGACAAGAGAGACTGCCAGGTGACAAGAGAGAGAGACTGCCATGTGACAAGAGAGAGAGACTGCCATGTGACAAGAGACTGCCATGTGACAAGAGAGAGACTGCCATGTGACAGGAGAGAGAGACTGCCATGTGACAACAGAGACTGCCTGCCATGTGACAAGTGAGAGAGAGAGAGACTGCCATGTGACAAGAGAGACTGCCATGTGACACGAGAGAGAGACACTGCCATGTGACAAGAGAGAGACTGCCATGTGACAAGAGAGAGAGACTGCCATGTGACAAGAGAGACTGCCATGTGACAAGAGAGACTGCCATGTGACAAGAGAGAGAGACTGCCATGTGACAGGAGAGACTGCCATGTGACAGGAGAGACTGCCACGTGACAAGATAGAGACTGCCACGTGACAAGAGAGACTGCCACATGACAAGAGAGACTGCCACGTGACAAGAGAGAGACTGCCACGTGACAAGAGAGAGACTGCCGCGTGACAAGAGAGAGACTGCCGCGTGACATAAGAGAGACTGCCGCGTGACAAGAGAGAGAGACTGCCGCGTGACGAGAGAGAGACTGCCGCGTGACAAAAGAGAGAGACTGCCATGTGACAAGAGAGAGAGACTGCCATGTGACAAGAGAGACTGCCATGTGACAAGAGAGACTGCCATGTGACAAGAGAGAGAGACTGCCATGTGACAAGAGAGAGAGACTGCCATGTGACAAGAGAGACTGCCACGTGACAAGAGAGAGAGACTGCCATGTGACAAGAGAGACTGCCATGTGACAGGAGAGACTGCCATGTGACAGGAGAGAGAGACTGCCATGTGACAAGAGAGGCTGCCATGTGACAAGAGAGGCTGCCATGTGACAAGAGAGACTGCCATGTGACGAGAGAGACTGCCATGTGACGAGAGAGAGACTGCCATGCGACAGGAGAGACTGCCATGTGACAGGAGAGACTGCCATGTGACAGGAGAGACTGCCACGTGACAAGAGAGAAAGACTGCCACGTGACAAGAGAGAGAGACTGCCACGTGACAAGAGAGAGAGACTGCCACGTGACAAGAGAGACTGCCACGTGACAAGAGAGAGACTGCCATGTGACAAGAGAGATTGCCACGTGACAAGAGAGACTGCCACGTGACAAGAGAGACTGCCACGTGACAAGAGAGAGACTGCCGCGTGACAAGAGAGAGACTACCGCGTGACAAGAGAGAGACTGCCGCGTGACAAGAGAGAGACTGCCACGTGACAAGAGAGAGACTGCCGCGTGACAGGAGAGAGACTGCCGCGTGACAGGAGAGAGACTGCCGCGTGACAGGAGAGACTGCCATGTGACAGGAGAGACTGCCACGTGACAAGAGAGAGAGACTGCCACGTGACAAGAGAGAGAGAGACTGCCATGTGACGAGAGAGAGAGACTGCCATGTGACAAGAGAGACTGCCACGTGACAGGAGAGACTGCCACGTGACGAGAGAGAGAGACTGCCACGTGACAAGAGAGAGACTGCCACGTGACAAGAGAGAGAGACTGCCACGTGACGAGAGAGACTGCCACGTGACAAGAGTGGGACTGCCACGTGACAAGAGAGAGAGACTGCCACGTAACAAGAGAGAGAGACTGCCACGTGACAAGAGAGAGAGACTGCCACGTGACAGGAGAGAGACTGCCATGTGACAAGAGAGACTGCCACGAGACAGGAGAGAGAGACTGCCATGTCACGAGAGAGAGAGAGACTGCCATGTGACAAGAGAGATAGACTGCCGTGCGACAAGAGAGAGAGACTGCCATGTGACGAGAGAGAGAGACTGCCATGTGACAAGATAGACTGCCATGTGACAAGTGAGACTGCCATGTGACAGGAGAGAGACTGTCATGTGACAGGAGAGACTGTCGTGACAGGAGAGACTGTCATGTGACAAGAGAGACCGCCATGTGACAAGAGAGAGACTGCCACGTGACAAGAGAGAGAGACTGCCATGTGACGAGAGACTGCCATGTGACAAGAGAGAGAGAGACTGCCATGTGACAAGAGAGACTGCCATGTGACAGGAGAGAGAGAGACTGCCATGTGACAAGAGAGAGAGACTGCCATGTGACAAGAGAGAGACTGCCATGTGACAAGAGAGAGACTGCCATGTGACAAGAGAGAGACTGCCACGTGACAGGAGAGACTGCCACGTGACAGGAGAGACTGCCACGTGACAGGAGAGACTGCCACGTGACAGGAGAGAGAGACTGTCATGTGACAGGAGAGACTGTCATGTGACAAGAGAGACTGCCATGTGACAAGAGAGACTGCCATGTGACAAGAGAGAGACTGCCATGTGACAAGAGAGACTGCCACGTGACAAGAGAGAGAGACTGCCACGTGACAAGAGAGAGAGACTGCCATGTGACCAGAGAGACTGCCATGTGACAGGAAAGAGAGACTGCCATGTGACAGGAGAGAGAGACTGCCATGTGACAAGATAGACTGCCACGTGACAAGTGAGACTGCCATGTGACAGGAGAGAGAGACTGTCATGTGACAGGAGAGACTGTCATGTGACAAGAGAGACTGCCATGTGACAAGAGAGAGAGACTGCCATGTGACAAGAGAGACTGCCATGTGACAAGAGAGAGAGACTGCCATGTGACAAGAGAGACTGCCATGTGACAAGAGAGACTGCCATGTGACAACAGAGACTGCCTGCCATGTGACAAGAGAGAGAGAGAGACTGCCATGTGACAAGAGAGACTGCCATGTGACAAGAGAGAGAGACACTGCCATGTGACAAGAGAGAGAGACTGCCATGTGACAAGAGAGAGACTGCAATGTGACAGGAGAGACTGCCATGTGACAGGAGAGACTGCTATGTGACAGGAGAGACTGCCACGTGACAAGAGAGAGACTGCCATGTGACAAGAGAGACTGCCAGGTGACGAGAGAGAGACTGCCATGTGACAAGAGAGAGAGACTGCCATGTGACAAGAGACTGCCATGTGACAAGAGAGAGACTGCCATGTGACAGGAGAGAGAGACTGCCATGTGACAACAGAGACTGCCTGCCATGTGACAAGTGAGAGAGAGAGAGACTGCCATGTGACAAGAGAGACTGCCATGTGACACGAGAGAGAGACACTGCCATGTGACAAGAGAGAGACTGCCATGTGACAAGAGAGAGAGACTGCCATGTGACAAGAGAGACTGCCATGTGACAAGAGAGACTGCCATGTGACAAGAGAGAGAGACTGCCATGTGACAGGAGAGACTGCCATGTGACAGGAGAGACTGCCACGTGACAAGAGACTGCCACGTGACAAGAGAGACTGCCACATGACAAGAGAGACTGCCACGTGACAAGAGAGAGACTGCCACGTGACAAGAGAGAGACTGCCACGTGACAAGAGAGAGACTGCCGCGTGACAAGAGAGACTGCCGCGTGACATAAGAGAGACTGCCGCGTGACAAGAGAGAGAGACTGCCGCGTGACGAGAGAGAGACTGCCGCGTGACGAGAGAGAGACTGCCGCGTGACAAGAGAGAGAGACTGCCATGTGACAAGAGAGAGAGACTGCCATGTGACAAGAGAGACTGCCATGTGACAAGAGAGACTGCCATGTGACAAGAGAGAGAGACTGCCATGTGACAAGAGAGAGAGACTGCCATGTGACAAGAGAGAGAGACTGCCATGTGACAAGAGAGACTGCCACGTGACAAGAGAGAGAGACTGCCATGTGACAAGAGAGACTGCCATGTGACAGGAGAGACTGCCATGTGACAGGAGAGAGAGACTGCCATGTGACAAGAGAGGCTGCCATGTGACAAGAGAGGCTGCCATGTGACAAGAGAGACTGCCATGTGACGAGAGAGACTGCCATGTGACGAGAGAGAGACTGCCATGCGACAGGAGAGACTGCCATGTGACAGGAGAGACTGCCATGTGACAGGAGAGACTGCCACGTGACAAGAGAGAAAGACTGCCACGTGACAAGAGAGAGAGACTGCCACGTGACAAGAGAGACTGCCATGTGACAAGAGAGACTGCCATGTGACAGGAGAGAGAGAGACTGCCATGTGACAAGAGAGAGAGACTGCCATGTGACAAGAGAGAGACTGCCATGTGACAAGAGAGAGACTGCCACGTGACAAGAGAGAGACTGCCACGTGACAGGAGAGACTGCCACGTGACAGGAGAGACTGCCACGTGACAGGAGAGACTGCCACGTGACAGGAGAGACTGCCACGTGACAGGAGAGACTGCCACGTGACAGGAGAGAGAGACTGTCATGTGACAGGAGAGACTGTCATGTGACAAGAGAGACTGCCATGTGACAAGAGAGAGACTGCCATGTGACAAGAGAGACTGCCATGTGACAAGAGAGAGACTGCCATGTGACAAGAGAGACTGCCACGTGACAAGAGAGAGAGACTGCCACGTGACAAGAGAGAGAGACTGCCATGTGACCAGAGAGACTGCCATGTGACAGGAAAGAGAGACTGCCATGTGACAGGAGAGAGAGACTGCCATGTGACAAGATAGACTGCCACGTGACAAGTGAGACTGCCATGTGACAGGAGAGAGAGACTGTCATGTGACAGGAGAGACTGTCATGTGACAAGAGAGACTGCCATGTGACGAGAGAGAGACTGCCATGTGACAAGAGAGACTGCCATGTGACAAGAGAGAGAGACTGCCATGTGACAACAGAGACTGCCTGCCATGTGACAAGAGAGAGAGACTGCCATGTGACAAGAGAGACTGCCATGTGACAAGAGAGAGAGACACTGCCATGTGACAAGAGAGAGAGACTGCCATGTGACAAGAGAGAGACTGCAATGTGACAGGAGAGACTGCAATGTGACAGGAGAGACTGCCATGTGACAGGAGAGACTGCTATGTGACAGGAGAGACTGCCACGTGACAAGAGAGAGACTGCCATGTGACAAGAGAGACTGCCAGGTGACAAGAGAGAGAGACTGCCATGTGACAAGAGAGAGAGACTGCCATGTGACAAGAGACTGCCATGTGACAAGAGAGAGACTGCCATGTGACAGGAGAGAGAGACTGCCATGTGACAACAGAGACTGCCTGCCATGTGACAAGTGAGAGAGAGAGAGACTGCCATGTGACAAGAGAGACTGCCATGTGACACGAGAGAGAGACACTGCCATGTGACAAGAGAGAGACTGCCATGTGACAAGAGAGAGAGACTGCCATGTGACAAGAGAGACTGCCATGTGACAAGAGAGACTGCCATGTGACAAGAGAGAGAGACTGCCATGTGACAGGAGAGACTGCCATGTGACAGGAGAGACTGCCACGTGACAAGATAGAGACTGCCACGTGACAAGAGAGACTGCCACATGACAAGAGAGACTGCCACGTGACAAGAGAGAGACTGCCACGTGACAAGAGAGAGACTGCCGCGTGACAAGAGAGAGACTGCCGCGTGACATAAGAGAGACTGCCGCGTGACAAGAGAGAGAGACTGCCGCGTGACGAGAGAGAGACTGCCGCGTGACAAAAGAGAGAGACTGCCATGTGACAAGAGAGAGAGACTGCCATGTGACAAGAGAGACTGCCATGTGACAAGAGAGACTGCCATGTGACAAGAGAGAGAGACTGCCATGTGACAAGAGAGAGAGACTGCCATGTGACAAGAGAGACTGCCACGTGACAAGAGAGAGAGACTGCCATGTGACAAGAGAGACTGCCATGTGACAGGAGAGACTGCCATGTGACAGGAGAGAGAGACTGCCATGTGACAAGAGAGGCTGCCATGTGACAAGAGAGGCTGCCATGTGACAAGAGAGACTGCCATGTGACGAGAGAGACTGCCATGTGACGAGAGAGAGACTGCCATGCGACAGGAGAGACTGCCATGTGACAGGAGAGACTGCCATGTGACAGGAGAGACTGCCACGTGACAAGAGAGAAAGACTGCCACGTGACAAGAGAGAGAGACTGCCACGTGACAAGAGAGAGAGACTGCCACGTGACAAGAGAGACTGCCACGTGACAAGAGAGAGACTGCCATGTGACAAGAGAGATTGCCACGTGACAAGAGAGACTGCCACGTGACAAGAGAGACTGCCACGTGACAAGAGAGAGACTGCCGCGTGACAAGAGAGAGACTACCGCGTGACAAGAGAGAGACTGCCGCGTGACAAGAGAGAGACTGCCACGTGACAAGAGAGAGACTGCCGCGTGACAGGAGAGAGACTGCCGCGTGACAGGAGAGAGACTGCCGCGTGACAGGAGAGACTGCCATGTGACAGGAGAGACTGCCACGTGACAAGAGAGAGAGACTGCCACGTGACAAGAGAGAGAGAGACTGCCATGTGACGAGAGAGAGAGACTGCCATGTGACAAGAGAGACTGCCACGTGACAGGAGAGACTGCCACGTGACGAGAGAGAGAGACTGCCACGTGACAAGAGAGAGACTGCCACGTGACAAGAGAGAGAGACTGCCACGTGACGAGAGAGACTGCCACGTGACAAGAGTGGGACTGCCACGTGACAAGAGAGAGAGACTGCCACGTAACAAGAGAGAGAGACTGCCACGTGACAAGAGAGAGAGACTGCCACGTGACAGGAGAGAGACTGCCATGTGACAAGAGAGACTGCCACGAGACAGGAGAGAGAGACTGCCATGTCACGAGAGAGAGAGAGACTGCCATGTGACAAGAGAGATAGACTGCCGTGCGACAAGAGAGAGAGACTGCCATGTGACGAGAGAGAGAGACTGCCATGTGACAAGATAGACTGCCATGTGACAAGTGAGACTGCCATGTGACAGGAGAGAGACTGTCATGTGACAGGAGAGACTGTCGTGACAGGAGAGACTGTCATGTGACAAGAGAGACCGCCATGTGACAAGAGAGAGACTGCCACGTGACAAGAGAGAGAGACTGCCATGTGACGAGAGACTGCCATGTGACAAGAGAGAGAGAGACTGCCATGTGACAAGAGAGACTGCCATGTGACAGGAGAGAGAGAGACTGCCATGTGACAAGAGAGAGAGACTGCCATGTGACAAGAGAGAGACTGCCATGTGACAAGAGAGAGACTGCCATGTGACAAGAGAGAGACTGCCACGTGACAGGAGAGACTGCCACGTGACAGGAGAGACTGCCACGTGACAGGAGAGACTGCCACGTGACAGGAGAGAGAGACTGTCATGTGACAGGAGAGACTGTCATGTGACAAGAGAGACTGCCATGTGACAAGAGAGACTGCCATGTGACAAGAGAGAGACTGCCATGTGACAAGAGAGACTGCCACGTGACAAGAGAGAGAGACTGCCACGTGACAAGAGAGAGAGACTGCCATGTGACCAGAGAGACTGCCATGTGACAGGAAAGAGAGACTGCCATGTGACAGGAGAGAGAGACTGCCATGTGACAAGATAGACTGCCACGTGACAAGTGAGACTGCCATGTGACAGGAGAGAGAGACTGTCATGTGACAGGAGAGACTGTCATGTGACAAGAGAGACTGCCATGTGACAAGAGAGAGAGACTGCCATGTGACAAGAGAGACTGCCATGTGACAAGAGAGAGAGACTGCCATGTGACAAGAGAGACTGCCATGTGACAAGAGAGACTGCCATGTGACAACAGAGACTGCCTGCCATGTGACAAGAGAGAGAGAGAGACTGCCATGTGACAAGAGAGACTGCCATGTGACAAGAGAGAGAGACACTGCCATGTGACAAGAGAGAGAGACTGCCATGTGACAAGAGAGAGACTGCAATGTGACAGGAGAGACTGCCATGTGACAGGAGAGACTGCTATGTGACAGGAGAGACTGCCACGTGACAAGAGAGAGACTGCCATGTGACAAGAGAGACTGCCAGGTGACGAGAGAGAGACTGCCATGTGACAAGAGAGAGAGACTGCCATGTGACAAGAGACTGCCATGTGACAAGAGAGAGACTGCCATGTGACAGGAGAGAGAGACTGCCATGTGACAACAGAGACTGCCTGCCATGTGACAAGTGAGAGAGAGAGAGACTGCCATGTGACAAGAGAGACTGCCATGTGACACGAGAGAGAGACACTGCCATGTGACAAGAGAGAGACTGCCATGTGACAAGAGAGAGAGACTGCCATGTGACAAGAGAGACTGCCATGTGACAAGAGAGACTGCCATGTGACAAGAGAGAGAGACTGCCATGTGACAGGAGAGACTGCCATGTGACAGGAGAGACTGCCACGTGACAAGAGACTGCCACGTGACAAGAGAGACTGCCACATGACAAGAGAGACTGCCACGTGACAAGAGAGAGACTGCCACGTGACAAGAGAGAGACTGCCACGTGACAAGAGAGAGACTGCCGCGTGACAAGAGAGACTGCCGCGTGACATAAGAGAGACTGCCGCGTGACAAGAGAGAGAGACTGCCGCGTGACGAGAGAGAGACTGCCGCGTGACGAGAGAGAGACTGCCGCGTGACAAGAGAGAGAGACTGCCATGTGACAAGAGAGAGAGACTGCCATGTGACAAGAGAGACTGCCATGTGACAAGAGAGACTGCCATGTGACAAGAGAGAGAGACTGCCATGTGACAAGAGAGAGAGACTGCCATGTGACAAGAGAGAGAGACTGCCATGTGACAAGAGAGACTGCCACGTGACAAGAGAGAGAGACTGCCATGTGACAAGAGAGACTGCCATGTGACAGGAGAGACTGCCATGTGACAGGAGAGAGAGACTGCCATGTGACAAGAGAGGCTGCCATGTGACAAGAGAGGCTGCCATGTGACAAGAGAGACTGCCATGTGACGAGAGAGACTGCCATGTGACGAGAGAGAGACTGCCATGCGACAGGAGAGACTGCCATGTGACAGGAGAGACTGCCATGTGACAGGAGAGACTGCCACGTGACAAGAGAGAAAGACTGCCACGTGACAAGAGAGAGAGACTGCCACGTGACAAGAGAGACTGCCATGTGACAAGAGAGACTGCCATGTGACAGGAGAGAGAGAGACTGCCATGTGACAAGAGAGAGAGACTGCCATGTGACAAGAGAGAGACTGCCATGTGACAAGAGAGAGACTGCCACGTGACAAGAGAGAGACTGCCACGTGACAGGAGAGACTGCCACGTGACAGGAGAGACTGCCACGTGACAGGAGAGACTGCCACGTGACAGGAGAGACTGCCACGTGACAGGAGAGACTGCCACGTGACAGGAGAGAGAGACTGTCATGTGACAGGAGAGACTGTCATGTGACAAGAGAGACTGCCATGTGACAAGAGAGAGACTGCCATGTGACAAGAGAGACTGCCATGTGACAAGAGAGAGACTGCCATGTGACAAGAGAGACTGCCACGTGACAAGAGAGAGAGACTGCCACGTGACAAGAGAGAGAGACTGCCATGTGACCAGAGAGACTGCCATGTGACAGGAAAGAGAGACTGCCATGTGACAGGAGAGAGAGACTGCCATGTGACAAGATAGACTGCCACGTGACAAGTGAGACTGCCATGTGACAGGAGAGAGAGACTGTCATGTGACAGGAGAGACTGTCATGTGACAAGAGAGACTGCCATGTGACGAGAGAGAGACTGCCATGTGACAAGAGAGACTGCCATGTGACAAGAGAGAGAGACTGCCATGTGACAACAGAGACTGCCTGCCATGTGACAAGAGAGAGAGACTGCCATGTGACAAGAGAGACTGCCATGTGACAAGAGAGAGAGACACTGCCATGTGACAAGAGAGAGAGACTGCCATGTGACAAGAGAGAGACTGCAATGTGACAGGAGAGACTGCAATGTGACAGGAGAGACTGCCATGTGACAGGAGAGACTGCTATGTGACAGGAGAGACTGCCACGTGACAAGAGAGAGACTGCCATGTGACAAGAGAGACTGCCAGGTGACAAGAGAGAGAGACTGCCATGTGACAAGAGAGAGAGACTGCCATGTGACAAGAGACTGCCATGTGACAAGAGAGAGACTGCCATGTGACAGGAGAGAGAGACTGCCATGTGACAACAGAGACTGCCTGCCATGTGACAAGTGAGAGAGAGAGAGACTGCCATGTGACAAGAGAGACTGCCATGTGACACGAGAGAGAGACACTGCCATGTGACAAGAGAGAGACTGCCATGTGACAAGAGAGAGAGACTGCCATGTGACAAGAGAGACTGCCATGTGACAAGAGAGACTGCCATGTGACAAGAGAGAGAGACTGCCATGTGACAGGAGAGACTGCCATGTGACAGGAGAGACTGCCACGTGACAAGATAGAGACTGCCACGTGACAAGAGAGACTGCCACATGACAAGAGAGACTGCCACGTGACAAGAGAGAGACTGCCACGTGACAAGAGAGAGACTGCCGCGTGACAAGAGAGAGACTGCCGCGTGACATAAGAGAGACTGCCGCGTGACAAGAGAGAGAGACTGCCGCGTGACGAGAGAGAGACTGCCGCGTGACAAAAGAGAGAGACTGCCATGTGACAAGAGAGAGAGACTGCCATGTGACAAGAGAGACTGCCATGTGACAAGAGAGACTGCCATGTGACAAGAGAGAGAGACTGCCATGTGACAAGAGAGAGAGACTGCCATGTGACAAGAGAGACTGCCACGTGACAAGAGAGAGAGACTGCCATGTGACAAGAGAGACTGCCATGTGACAGGAGAGACTGCCATGTGACAGGAGAGAGAGACTGCCATGTGACAAGAGAGGCTGCCATGTGACAAGAGAGGCTGCCATGTGACAAGAGAGACTGCCATGTGACGAGAGAGACTGCCATGTGACGAGAGAGAGACTGCCATGCGACAGGAGAGACTGCCATGTGACAGGAGAGACTGCCATGTGACAGGAGAGACTGCCACGTGACAAGAGAGAAAGACTGCCACGTGACAAGAGAGAGAGACTGCCACGTGACAAGAGAGAGAGACTGCCACGTGACAAGAGAGACTGCCACGTGACAAGAGAGAGACTGCCATGTGACAAGAGAGATTGCCACGTGACAAGAGAGACTGCCACGTGACAAGAGAGACTGCCACGTGACAAGAGAGAGACTGCCGCGTGACAAGAGAGAGACTACCGCGTGACAAGAGAGAGACTGCCGCGTGACAAGAGAGAGACTGCCACGTGACAAGAGAGAGACTGCCGCGTGACAGGAGAGAGACTGCCGCGTGACAGGAGAGAGACTGCCGCGTGACAGGAGAGACTGCCATGTGACAGGAGAGACTGCCACGTGACAAGAGAGAGAGACTGCCACGTGACAAGAGAGAGAGAGACTGCCACGTGACAAGAGAGAGAGAGACTGCCACGTGACAAGAGAGAGACTGCCACGTGACAAGAGAGAGACTGCCATGTGACAAGAGAGAGAGACTGCCATGTGACAAGAGAGACTGTCACGTGACAGGAGAGACTGCCACGTGACGAGAGAGAGAGACTGCCACGTGACAAGAGAGAGACTGCCACGTGACAAGAGAGAGAGACTGCCACGTGACAAGAGAGAGACTGCCACGTGACAAGAGTGGGACTGCCACGTGACAAGAGAGAGAGACTGCCACGTGACAAGAGAGAGAGACTGCCACGTGACAGGAGAGAGACTGCCATGTGACAAGAGAGACTGCCACGAGACAGGAGAGAGAGACTGCCATGTCACGAGAGAGAGAGAGACTGCCATGTGACAAGAGAGATAGACTGCCGTGCGACAAGAGAAAGAGACTGCCATGTGACGAGAGAGAGAGAGACTGCCATGTGACAAGATAGACTGCCACGTGACAAGTGAGACTGCCATGTGACAGGAGAGAGAGACTGTCATGTGACAGGAGAGACTGTCGTGACAGGAGAGACTGTCATGTGACAAGAGAGACCGCCATGTGACAAGAGAGAGACTGCCACGTGACAAGAGAGAGAGACTGCCATGTGACGAGAGACTGCCATGTGACAAGAGAGAGAGAGACTGCCATGTGACAAGAGAGACTGCCATGTGACCAGAGAGACTGCCATGTGACAGGAGAGACTGCCATGTGACAAGAGAGAGAGAGACTGCCATGTAACAAGAGAGAGAGAGACTGCCATGTGACAAGAGAGAGAGAGACTGCCATGTGACAAGAGAGAGAGACTGCCACGTGACAAGAGAGAGACTGCCACGTGACAGGAGAGACTGCCACGTGACAGGAGAGACTGCCACGTGACAGGAGAGACTGCCACGTGACAAGAGAGAGAGACTGCCATGTGACAAGAGAGACTCCCACGTGACAAGAGAGAGAGACTGCCACGTGACAAGAGAGAGAGACTGCCACGTGACAAGAGAGAGAGACTGCCACGTGACAAGAGAGACTGCCATGTGACAGGAGAGAGAGACTGTCATGTGACAGGAGAGACTGTCATGTGACAAGAGAGACTGCCATGTGACAAGAGAGAGACTGCCATGTGACAATAGAGACTGCCACGTGACAAGAGAGACTGCCACGTGACAAGAGAGAGAGACTGCCACGTGACAAGAGAGAGAGACTGCCATGTGACCAGAGAGACTGCCATGTGACAGGAGAGAGAGACTGCCATGTGACAGGAGAGAGAGACTGCCATGTGACAGGAGAGAGAGACTGCCATGTGACAGGAGAGAGAGACTGCCATGTGACAAGATAGACTGCCACGTGACAAGTGAGACTGCCATGTGACAGGAGAGAGAGACTGTCATGTGACAGGAGAGACTGTCATGTGACAAGAGAGACTGTCATGTGACAAGAGAGACTGCCATGTGACAAGAGAGAGACTGCCACGTGACAAGAGAGAGAGACTGTCATGTGACAGGAGAGACTGTCATGTGACAAGAGAGAGACTGCCACGTGACAAGAGAGAGAGACTGCCATGTGACAAGAGAGACTGCCATGTGACAAGAGAGAGACTGCCATGTGACAAGAGAGAGACTGCCATGTGACAAGAGAGACTGCCATGTGACAAGAGAGAGAGACTGCCATGTGACAACAGAGACTGCCTGCCATGTGACAAGAGAGAGAGAGAGACTGCCATGTGACAAGAGAGATTGCCATGTGACAAGAGAGAGAGACACTGCCATGTGACAAGAGAGAGAGAGAGACTGCCATGTGACAAGAGAGAGACTGCAATGTGACAGGAGAGACTGCCATGTGACAGGAGAGACTGCTATGTGACAGGAGAGACTGCCACGTGACAAGAGAGAGACTGCCATGTGACAAGAGAGACTGCCAGGTGACAAGAGAGAGAGACTGCCATGTGACAAGAGAGACTGCCACGTGACAAGAGAGAGAGACTGCCATGTGACAAGAGAGAGACTGCCATGTGACAAGAGAGACTGCCATGTGACAAGAGAGAGAGACTGCCATGTGACAAGAGAGACTGCCATGTGACAAGAGAGAGAGACTGCCATGTGACAGGAGAGACTGCCATGTGACAGGAGAGACTGCCACGTGACAAGAGAGAGACTGCCATGTGACAAGAGAGACTGCCACATGACAAGAGAGACTGCCACGTGACAAGAGAGAGACTGCCACGTGACAAGAGAGAGACTGCCGCGTGACAAGAGAGAGACTGCCGCGTGACATAAGAGAGAGACTGCCGCGTGACATAAGAGAGAGACTGCCGCGTGACAAGAGAGAGACTGCCGCGTGACAAGAGAGAGACTGCCGCGTGACAAGAGAGAGACTGCCGCGTGACAAGAGAGAGAGACTGCCATGTGACAAGAGAGAGAGACTGCCATGTGACAAGAGAGACTGCCATGTGACAAGAGAGACTGCCATGTGACAAGAGAGACTGCCATGTGACAAGAGAGACTGCCATGTGACAAGAGAGAGAGACTGCCATGTGACAAGAGAGACTGCCACGTGACAAGAGAGAGAGACTGCCATGTGACAAGAGAGACTGCCATGTGACAGGAGAGACTGCCATGTGACAGGAGAGAGAGACTGCCATGTGACAAGAGAGGCTGCCATGTGACAAGAGAGGCTGCCATGTGACAAGAGAGACTGCCATGTGACAAGAGAGACTGCCATGTGACGAGAGAGACTGCCATGTGACGAGAGAGAGACTGCCATGCGACAGGAGAGACTGCCATGCGACAGGAGAGACAGCCATGTGACAAGAGAGACTGCCATGTGACAGGAGAGACTGCCATGTGACAGGAGAGACTGCCATGTGACAGGAGAGACTGCCACGTGACAAGAGAGAGAGACTGCCACGTGACAAGAGAGAGACTGCCATGTGACAAGAGAGACTGCCACGTGACAAGAGAGACTGCCACGTGACAAGAGAGACTGCCGCGTGACAAGAGAGAGACTGCCGCGTGACAAGAGAGAGACTGCCGCGTGACAAGAGAGAGACTGCCGCGTGACAAGAGAGAGACTGCCGCGTGACAGGAGAGAGGCTGCCGCGTGACAGGAGAGAGACTGCCGCGTGACAGGAGAGAGACTGCCGCGTGACAGGAGAGAGACTGCCATGTGACAGGAGAGACTGCCATGTGACAGGAGAGACTGCCATGTGACAAGAGAGAGAGACTGCCATGTGTCTAAGGAAGGCCTCAAAGTTACAAGGGAGACTGCTATGAGGCTACAGAGAAAAAAGGTTGAGTTTGGAAGTGTAGAAGTGGCTTGGATAAGCTATGAAACACCATTCCATTTGAGTGTGACTAATTACTACTAGCATTACCACGGCCTGGATAGATGAGACCCTTCACCAACAATGAACTAGTACCTTTCTTTTTGAACAAGTTCTCGCCCGGCCAGTAGCAGGTTGATGGCCAGGCGGGATGCTCCTCCTTCCGGGGGACATCATATGACTTGCTGCCGGACACGCCGCTAGTTTGCACCCACAGGCATCACAAAAAAATAAAAAACCCAGTAGTGATTAAATACCACCAAAAGAAAGCTCTATCTGTCTAAAAAAATATGATAAAAATGTCATATGGGTACAGTTGTCCATAGCCGCCCAATTGTCATTCAAAGTGCGACTGCGCTGAAAGCTGAAAGTTGGCCTGGGCAGGAAAGGGCGGGGGGGGGGGGAGTGTCCAATAGGCAAGTGGTTAACCGCTCCCTCTTCTACGTGCCCAAGGAGCCTCATGGTGTTAGGCGCACACTTTACCATGAGCTTGGCCTGTTTGGTTTTGAAGCTACACCACCCCCAGAACCTGGCCTGCCCATAATGATGCATGGTGGGATTGGACTAGATGAGAAAAAGCACAAATGCCGGTTAAGACCCAAGAAATGAGCGTGCTAAAGTGGAGTCATCTAAAAAAAAAAAAAAAAAAAAGCAAGTGCCTCCTCCAGCTCTAGCTGTTGAAGGGGCTTTGACAGGGGCACTTTAGGAACAGGCACAATTTAAATCTAGCATTAGCTTATGCAGAACTCAGTTGGGTGTTTTTTACATCATCAAATGAAATCAACAACTATTAAAAACCCATCAAAAACCAACCCAATGGCCAAAAGATTCCAACAATGGTGGCTTTAGGCAAAGTTTAAAGACTTCTAATGAGGAAACTAAATCAAAACAATGTTTTTTTTTATGTTCCCTTTCCCAACAATAATAATAAATTATCAAACTTAACATACTTAACAGCCTTACCTGGCACTCTCAAAAGTGGCGGACGCAGTTTTCCCAATGGCGCCAAAGCCTACACCAACTGCCAGCCCCTCTGAAAGAGAAAAAAATAATAACAATGTTTCAAATTGCTTGTTTACAACCCTGACTATTTATCAAATGTGCAAGCATCCGTGAGATACGTAGAGTACACAGTACATAGAAAACGTCCCAGGGCCACATTTCCCATATAAGACCTATTGGTCCCGGTCAATGCAACATCATCACTTCAAGTTTGTCATTTTATTTTATTTTCTAGAGTTTTGCATTTGGTCACCTCAGGGTCTGCTAAGAGGAGTTTTCATGGGATTCTAATGATTCTTGATTGGTAGAAGATTGGCTGGTCCATTGGATGACAGATATGGGGGGGGGGGGAGTGTCCAATAGCCATAGATCCAATAAGGATAGATAGATAGATAGATAGATAGATAGATAGATAGATAGATAGATAGATAGATAGATAGATAGATAGATAGATAGGTCCCCAACCCCTGGGCCGTAAACTCTAGTCCGTGGCCTGCTGGGGACCAGGAGGGCGAGCAAGTCAGCACCACCTGCACTACCACCCTCAAACCACCAGAGGGCACCTGCTCCCCTTCTCCCAGTACCACCACCCCCTTCCCTTTTTGGGGTCCTGTTAGCGCACGCGGGAAGAAGAGGAAGAGAGATGAGAAGGGGGACAAGAAAGAGGGAGGAAAATGAGCCAGGCCAAGGACAGGATCGTCAGAGCACTGGTAAGACCTGTACACCGCTATGGTCTATAGGAGAGAGATCACCATGTCCTGGGGGCCTTCATACTGAGCTGACATCAGATGACTTCAGATTCAGGCTGCACACACACATCCTTCCCCGATAACAGACCAGTCCGTGGTGGGGTTGTCTTCTGCAAGACCGCCCCTGGTGCTGGGGAGGTTGGGGACCACTAAGTAAACCCACCCTTAGAAAAGGCTGAAAAGGAATTTTTGCAGCATATTTGGCAAGTACAGAATCACAGTATATATAAAATAATATGCAAAGTGGTGGGCGGGGAGCTTCAGAATGGCAAAGATGTTTTTATTACAAATTATATATATATATATATATATATTTTTAATCGGATCCTGTCTAAAATTGGCCCTAGTATATGAATGTGAGTTAGGGACCTTAGGTTGGAAGCTCCTTGAGGGTAGAGACTGATGTGAATGTAGAACGTGTATGTAAAGAGCTGCGTAAATTGACGGCGCTAATTATGTGAGCAGACTGCAGTTCCTCTTTAAGTATCGTAGTTTGTCGCCATGAGCGTGCGCAATTTTAAAAACGTGACATGTTAGGTATCTATTTACTCGGCATAACATCATCTTTTTTATACTATACCAAAGAATTGGGTTATATATTGTGTCTTTTTGCATTGTGTTGCACGTTTTGTCACAGTGTGATGAGTAGGGTGTGGGTCCTCGGGCCTACCCTGAAAGTCTTGGGAGGGGGCGGACACGGCCTTCTGGCTTGGTTCACCCTCTCTCATGGGGTCTCCGTTCGGCGGGGAGCCCCACCGAGTACTTGGGTGGGTCTGTTTCGGCAGACCTTCCAGAGAAAGGGGGTCCGTCTGGTTTCGGCCCAGATTGGACCCAGCGAAGTACCTCAGTCCCCGTCTGGATCCTAACGCCCCGGGGGATCAGGGTAAGGCCCTTGCTAAGGATATTAGTGTAACACCCGATGCACGTTTTGTGTCACTCTTTATGTGTGTGCACTTTTTTTTGGCACCGGGTGAAGTTTTTGGGTGTGCTTCACACGCCGCAGACTTTTCATAAAAAAAAATGGTGTCTTTTTGCATTACAAAATAAATAAATGTATCCCCTCCCCCCCCCCACAACAAAAAAAAAAAGTATTTAAAATAATACAGTGCCTAATAAAAAATTGCAACGCCCTCTATTTTAGTCTCTTGGGTCTCTGTTAAAAAAAATATATAATGTTTGGGGGTTCTAAGTAATTTTCTAGTAAACCCCCCCCCCCCCCCCCCCCCGATTCTTACTTGCCTAACTAGTGATCTGGACCCTCAAATATGACTAGAGAGCCCACCTGCCCCCGTGGACCTTACCATCTAATGTCCTTATCCTTACCATCTAATGTCCTTATCCTTTCCATCTAATGTCCTTATCCTTTCCATCTAATGTCCTTATCCTTACCATCTAATGTCCTTATCCTTTCCATCTAATGTCCTTATCCTTACCATCTAATGTCCTTATCCTTTCCATCTAATGTCCTTATCCTTTCCATCTAATGTCCTTATCCTTTCCATCTAATGTCCTTATCCTTTCCATCTAATGTCCTTATCCTTTCCATCTAATGTCCTTATCCTGCTTCCTGTCCCATTTGAGACTGAGCCCAGGACCTCAGCGCTGCTAGCCAAATGTAATATTCACACGGAAAACCCATCAAGATCGGCCAGAAGTATCCCGGATGTCGGGGGGGCTCGTGGCAGACAATGTTATTTTAGCATCTGCTATGAGATGATTTTATTGGCTCGGTGACATTTGGCTAACTGACTGGAGTGGAGATCATTACAGTCAGGAGTCCGATAATAAAACACTCCAATATGAAGCTATGATTGGCGACATCAGATGTAGAGGAAAGGGGGTAGAGGGTGGGGGTTGATTCACGCTGGGGGGGGGGGGGACGACACCTTGAAGTGACACAGCGACATAAGGCGCGTTCCATGCTAAAGCCATTTAGGGGAGCGTGAATCACGCGCCAAACCCGAGAAGCAAAGGTTGCGCTGACCTTTCCCCGTCCAATTACCATATGCCCATTAAAGACATTTAATTAGCCGCGGACGCAGGCTGCTGGAGGAATTAGCATTACAAACAAATCTTCAGATCTATGTTGCCCACCACACCGGCCTGCATTTATCACTGCGGCAGTTCCCCCCCACCCCGATGTAGCAAAGCAGCAGAAAAGTAACCAAGGCACATAATATGGCAGTTTAAAGTGGAGCCAACATCTGATATACACTCACCGGCCACTTTATTAGGTACACCTGTTCAGCTGCTCGGTAACACAAATTGCTAAATCAGCCAATCACGCGGCAGCAACTCAATGCATTTAGGCATCATCTGGTGAAGACGACTTGCTGAAGTTCAAACCGAGCATCAGAATGGGGAAGAAATCGGGATTTAAGTGACACTGAACGTGGCGTGGTTGTTGGTGCCAGACGGGCCGGTCTAAGTATTTGTGGGATTTTCACACACAACCGTCTCTCGGGTTTACAGAGAATGGAAAAGGAGAAAATATCCAGTGAGCGGCAGTTGTGCGGAGGAAAATGCCTTGTTGGTGTCAGAAGAGAATGGGCAGACTGGTTCCAGATGATAGAAAGGCAACAGGAACTCAGATAACCTCTCGTTACACCCAAGGTATGCAGAATACCATCTCTGAACGCACAACACATCCAACCTTGAAGCTGATGGACTACAGCAGCAGAAGACCACACCGGGTGCCACTCCTGTCAGCTAAGAACAGGAAACTGAGGCTACAATTGGCACAGGATCTCCAAAATTGGACAATAGAGGATTGGAAAATGTTGCCTGGTCTGATGAGTCTGGATTTCAGCTGTGACATTCAGATGGTGGGGTCAGAATTTGGCGCATGGATCCATCCTGCCTTGTATCACCGGTTCAGGCTGGTGGTGGGGGTGTAATGGTGTGGGGGATGGGGTATCACCGGTTCAGGCTGGTGGTGGGGGGTGTAATGATGTGGGGGATGGGGTATCACCGGTTCAGGCTGGTGGTGGGGGTGTAATGGTGGGGGGGAGATATTTTCTTGGCACACTTTGGGCCCCTTAGTACCAATTGAGCATGGTTTATACACCACGGCCAACCTGAGTATTGTTGCTGACCATGTCCATCCCTTTATGACTACAGTGTCCCCATCTTCTGATGGCTCCTTCCAGCAGGATAATGCACCATGTCACAAAGCTCCAATTATCTCACCACTGGACAATGAGGTCCCTGTCCTCCAATGTCCTCCACACTCACCACATCTCATCCAATAGAGGGCCTTTGGGATGTGGTGGAACGGGGATATTGGCATCATGGATGTGCAGCCGACAAATCTGCAGCAACTGTGTGATGCTATCAGGTCACTATGGAGCAAAATCTCTGAGGAACGTTTCCAACACCTCGTTGACTCTATGCCACCAAGAATGAAGGCAGTTCTGAAGTCAAAAGCGGGTCCAACCCGGTACTAGCAAGGTGGACCTAATAAAGTGGCCGGTGAGTGTATATGTTCATGTTATATGTATAAATGGCAAGTAAAGTATCACAATCAGGAGTCCGGCTCGGAGACCAGTAGCTATAGCAGTTGAGAGGCCCCCACTGACCAGCTGGATAAGTATACAAACAGGCCACCCTGGCAGATGACGTGGGCTCACCCAAGGTGCAGAGTCTAAGCACTAACCGGTGTTCACCAAAGCTCCTGATGGTGTAGATGGGTTTTGCTATGTGTTAGTACCAGGTCACGTTCCTCCGGATCACCGCACCAGGAGGTGACAAGCCGAGATCCAGTGGCAGATATAGCAGGCAGGGATCAAGCAGAAGTGTAGTCGAGGAACAAGCCAAAAGGTCGTTAGCGAGTGGTAGCGGAGATATGGACGACAGCAGGAGTGACAAGAGTGAGATATTGGATGGATAAGAGCACAATAATCTGGCAAACAGAAAATGCAAAGGCTTGGCTTATGTAGGAAGTTCATGGAAGGATGCAAAGGGTTCAAGGTTAAAAAAAAAAATTGTCCAAGGTATCAGACAGGGAGCTGTCCAGCATCTCAGGTGGCTCAGCAAAAAAAAAAGAGCTCCTGCCGGACACAGCAGAGGTTGTGGGTTCAGATCCCAGTTCTGACAATAACAATTTCAGGTATTTATTCCCTCTCACAGAGGAAAACAGTACTCCCATTGACAAGGACTTCATCTGCTTTTCAAGTAGGACAGAGCCATCTTTGTTCAGGCATCAACCAGGGTCACTACATGGACTAGGATGGTGGCTCAGAGAAGACACCAGTTATGTAAATCTGCATTTGCTGTACCTGGCGACTTACTACAAAGTTACAATGTACAGTCTGATCACTGGAGGAGTTTTTGACACGTGTATATTTATTTTATTAAATTCTTTAAGCTGCTGTCATGTTCCTCGTCTTCTAAGAAAAAAATAAAAAAAGGACCATTTGACGCAGAACACGTAGATCATGGCGGACTCTGCGTGCTCATAAATGCCTTCATCTGATTTTCTCTCCAGAAGTGCAGCACCATATTTGTTCAGGCATCATTCAGGGTCACCATCTACGTCCTGGACTGATAGGTCAGCTTAGAGATGACACAGCCTCTCACCTTGAGACTTGCTACAAAGTTACAATGTACAGTCCGATCACTGGGGGAGGGGAGACTGAGAACATGCTTCCTAATGGTGACCAGGGATGAGCTTAGGCTTGTTCATTTGCGACTTCGAACCCTCCTGAGCTATCATGGTGCCCTGCAATCATGAGTGCCTGAAGCATTCCCCACCCAGCAGCCGCCCATATGTATGCCCTTTTGATGGGGAATTGCCTCCGCTGCTTATGGATTGTCAGGGCGCGCCATGACAGCTTCCTGGCTGGATAGTTCAGGAGGATTAGAACGAAGATCCAAACAGGCCTAAGCTCTACCCTGGTGACAACAGTGGACCATGCCTGTGTAATGTGTTTTGAAATGGTCATTTGTAGACCCCATGGAAAGACCACGTGACAGGGTGACAACACAGGAGACAACTGTGAAACAGTTACTGAGTTGTCACCCTATAAATGGAAGGGTCTGCTGTACGATAGAGAAGGTCTTCATTGGCCAATGTAGCTCACTGTTCCAGATTCCAGCATAGCTTGTGATTGTTGGGCCCCTTGGATTTCTGTATCAGCGCTTTTCCCATTATAATGGTCCAACTGGTCATCGCCAGATCCAAACTTGTGGAAGGAAATTACAGAAGGAATTGGTTGCAGAGGGGCAATGCTCATATAGTTCGTATTTGAGGCACATTATTTACCAGACTGGCCACAAACCCACCCCGACTAATTAAAGCAACATAATCGGCGCTCTCTCTTTTCTGGAAGTGTCTTCTGAGATCACAGATGTTACAAGGAAGTACTTATCAGCTGCAGTTCACTCGCTAAATTATACCCGTCTTTTATCCCACTCTTCCTATACCAGCCATTGAGTCCACCACCTCGGCACCCTCCCGCTTCAAAGCCTGACCTTTAGTGTGAGCATTTCTCTTCAAACAGAGGAACGCTGGCTACAAAGGACAGTATCTGTCACCATTATGGGGTCCCATTCTGTTCTAGACTTCCCGCGGGAGAGACTCAATCATGTATCCTTCACCCTTTGCTTATAATTCTCCCTTCCTATCTTCACCTGAACCTGCTTTCAACCGCAGGAGCTCAGCAAATAGAAAATGGGATTATTGGGTGTCCCCATGAATGATTTACCATCACTTTCTGTTTCGGCAACTACTGTAAAAATTATGGATTTCCAATTACTTTTTGTCCTTCTGACAATGGGCCCCAACCAAGGTAAATGAAGATGATGAGTGATGCCATTAGGGAAGGGACCTCGTCTCCTCATCCTCATCTCATCTCCATCCTGTTGCTGGTGGGACATGGCCTTATACAATACCGGTGTTTTTTGCTGTCTGGTTCCTCGATGGGGATATTCTGGCATCTCCAGTGAAGGGTCCTGTTAATCCTCCATCCATTGTAGACAATTAGGCTCTTACACCCTTGTGGTAACAGTTTGGTGAAGACCCCTTTCTATTCCAGCATGACTGCCCCTGTGTACAAAGTCAGCTCCATAAAGACATGGTGTGACCAGATTGGGTTGGAGGAACTTGAGTGTCCTGCACGGAGCCCTGACCTCAACCCTACTGAACACCTTTGGACCTCAACCTTACTGAACACCTTTGGTCCTCAACACTACTGAACACCTTTGGACCTCAACACTACTAACCACCTTTGGATCTCAACCCTACTGAACACCTTTGGATCTCAACCCTACTGAACACCTTTGGACCTCAATCCTACTCAACACCTTTGGACCTCAATCCTACTCAACACCTTTGGACTTCAACCCTACTGAACACCTTTGGACCTCAACACTACTAATCACCTTTGGACCTCAACCCTACTGAACACCTTTGGATCTCAACCCTACTGAACACCTTTGGACCTCAATCCTACCGAAGACGTTTGGACCTTAACCCTAATGAACACCTTTGAACCTCAACTCTACTGAACACCTTTGGACCTCAATCCTACTGAACGCCTTTGGACCTCAACCCTACTGAACGCCTTTGGACCTCAACCCTACTGAACACCTTTGGACCTCAACCCTACCGAAAACGTTTGGACCTCAACCCTACTGAACACCTTTGGACCTCAACCCTACTGAACACCTTTGGACCTCAACCCTACTGAACACCTTTGGACCTCAACCCTACTGAACACCTTTGGACCTTAACCCTACTGAACACCTTTGGACCTCAACCCTACTGAACGTGAATGCTGTCCAAATGCCTTGCTCGTATATAGGGGAGATATCAAAGAGCTTCCTATGGTGCAGTATTATGGTAAAGTAAAAATTTATTAAAACCAAATGTACTTACAATTTAAAACTTTAAATGCGCTTCATTACAAATAACCCCGGGATTTACTTCCGCATGATGTCACTTCCGGTCCGTGTCTGCCTCCGCTCGCCCTACGCGTTATGTCACGGACACGTGACATCATCAGGGAGAATATGAGTATAGCTACATTCAATTCATGCTGCCCAAATGCCTCACTCGTATACGAGTGAGGCATTTGGGCAGCATGAATTGAATGTAGCTATAAAGGCACAATACTTCCCAGTAGTGGAACCCTTAGGAGGTCCTAACGGAGAGCCCCCTAGAGGCAGAGAGAAGAAAGAGGAGGTGACCACCATTTCAACCGAGGAGGATAATCATAAAGAGACTATATGACATCAACCTGGAGGTGAGAGTTCTGAGAGCACAGAAGGTGGCACATAGTGTGTGAAGTCCCAGGCACCTATTCTGAGACATCGGGTATTACTTGATTCACGGAACTTTATTTGCACAACTTCAACTAGTATCATGTATACTATCACAGCTTTTTACGCGTATGGCAGAAATGTCAGAATTGGCCCGGTAGACAAGTGGTTAACAACCGAGCCTCCTGCCCATGTCTGCACGCTTTAAGTACTAAGCTGCAGCCACCATTCTCTCTTTGTGTTAATGAGCGCGTACGCCTAGTTTTGTACACGCACACGCGTCCCACATGCATACCTAAACTTTGATGGAAGGCAGAATACTTCAGTTATTACTTTGTTCTCTTGTAACTTTTAACACAAAGAGGAGACAGATGGAGAAGTATCTCATTGGGAGTAATTTAGCATGACGAGTACTCAGCGCTGTACGGAAAATGGGAAAAATACCGCTGCCTGGCAGGCGGATTTCTCCGCACATTATACAGAATAATATTAATCGTCTTATGGAACGCGCCTTTTGTGCTTGAATATATAAGTGGGAATTTCTATTGCGAGCCATCCGTAAAACTGACGGCTGTTTGATAATTTCATAATCTCGTATAGAAACGTACGCAGCTCTACTATCCCCCGCGGGAAGTGGGCAGTTTGACAGAAGCACAGTGTAAACACAAAGCGGCAATTTCAATGGCCCGACCATTTCACCGCCAAGAAAATGGCTGCCTTTAGAGGCAGTACCAAAATAAAAGGGGGAGGGAACATGTACATCAACCTATGGAAAATGCTCAGGTGTGGTTTTCATTGGTATACATCCAGTGACCTTAAAGCTGCAAATTAATCTACATTTCTTCTTCCCTGGTCCCCCCCCCCCCCCCATCAACATGCTAATGCAGGGCCATCTTAATAGCATCATGGGCCCCTGCTCATATTTAATAGTACTTTCAATAAAAATAGATTGGGGGCTGGTGCACAGGCAGAGTGTGGGTTTGAGGGACACAGCCATCCAGGGACAGCTTAGTAAAAAAACAGGGCTGTCCCGGCAAATCCGGGACAGTTGGCAAGTATGATGTAATGCAGGATTATGATGGGGCCGCCATGCACCTGGAGCTCCTGGGCAGTGACTAGGGGTGCCCTTGCATTAGTACAGCCCTGTGCTAAAATCATTTTAACATAAAATATCTTTTTCCTAAATACCTTGTATTAGACTCACTGACATCATCACTGAGTCTGTGTTTCTCTATGCAATCCAGGCAGATCATGACTGGTGGGAGGATCCAGCACCTTGCCCCAGTACTCAGGCTCCTCTCCTGGACTGAAATGGTTTAATCTGATTTCACTGCACACTGTGAGCTTCACAGAATGTGCACTAGAAGCTGAAGTCCGATACAGCCCGCTTCATTTCCTGGCTGGAGGAGGAGGTCCAGCATCATCTAGCTCTCTCCTTCTGACTATCACTGGCCTGCTCCTATCATTCATTGGATTTAGTTCTTTCAATCATGGAGGCTCGGCATCACATTAGGGCGTTACCTAGCACAACCTGCCTAGTAACACCCACTTCCCCAGACTGACACCCACCTATTAAGACATTTTGATATTTGCATAACTCCTCCCAAGAGCCCGCCCACTGCTTGCATTTTGAGGGCTCTTGAGAGGAGTACTGAGGCAGGGTGCTGTGATAATTTAAGGAAGCCATGCCGGCCCCTCCCACAAGCCATGACTTGCCTGCATTGCACAGAGCCCTAGTGATAACATCACAGGGAGCAAAATCAGGTACGTAATGAAAACAGAAATCAGACTGTGATGTCATCGCACCTCCAAGTTGCTGAGATTTACCAAACGTGGTGGAGCATTAAAGGGTCCTACACTCTTCCGGCTTGTTGCTCAGATCCTGTTCCAGAAATAACTTCTAAATTTTGGATTTCTCCGCCTTTGCTGCCTTGGGATGCAATAGTGGAAATCCAACAAAAACCGTTCACACTCCCTAACCCAATCCAAAAATATTTTTCTGGTGCTACACTCGTTGGTCTGGGGTAGGAAGGGTGACTGGGTAAAGTGTTCATCAGGGTTACTGTTGCAAATCCACCATTGTGTGGCCCAAGGGCTCGACGAATCTCAGGCGCCAGGTCGCCATGGCAACCCTGGCACCTGGGTTTGTGTCAGCCCATTCACTGGTGGCACAAAGCGCAGGGATGCACAACTCCTATCGCCAAACGCCCGGGACATGTAGTTCCGGGCGCCGGGCAGTTTACTTGTCGGATGGAAGCATCCCAGGCTCCGCTTGCCCATCTGAGGCCCGGGACCGACATAGTGGGTGCTGCCGTCAGCTCTCCTCTCCTTCTTGTTACTGACCCAGAAGTGAGGTCATACCTGCAGGTACGACGTCACTTCCGGGTCCCCATTGACAGTTTCCCTGCCCATCAAGGCTGGGAAAGTATGTATTGCAGTGCGATGTGCATTGCATTACATTCAGCGGAGCACAGGGGAGACATTGGGGGTCTTTTAGACCCTGAATGTGTCATTAAAGAGAACCTGTCACCAAAAAAATTAATCACATAGGGGAGTTTTTGTTCCCTATGTAATGAAAAAAAGGTTAAAGTTTAATTGTAACACCCAAACACATAAAATCCCATCCCCCAAAAACTGAGGCCCCCCCCTCACCCCCACATGTACACATGTACAAGCGTAAACACATGCATGGGGCGCCTGCGCATGAAAACGTTGATTGCAATACACGTTACATATCACCACGCACGCCGGAATAAAAGCAATAATTCTAGCACCAGACCTCCTTCAGAACACTAAATTGATGACCCATAGGAGGTCTTTTATAGCACCACCTAGGGAAAATATGGGGTACTGAAATTTGTCGCCATTTCACAGGCGTACGTAACTTTAAGGTTTGATGTGTTGGATATCTATTTACTTGCAACATCGACTTTTTACCAAAAAAATGTGGTAATTTATTGCGTTTTTGTGCTCACTAAAATTAACTTTAATGTGTTTTTTACTAAATGTTTGCGGTAATATCGTGTAACATAAAAGATTGGAACTACCACTATTTTATTCCCTAGGAATACAATTCTCGAGGAATTGTGCCCCATTTTTGGTGTCATTGGGAGGAATTGTGCCCCATCTTTGGGGTCAGTGAGAGGAATTATGCCCCATCATTGGTGTCTTTGGTAGGAATTGTACGCCATCAATGGTGTCATTGAGCCCCACTGTTGATGGTATTGGGAGGAATTGTGCTCCATCTTTGGCGTCATTGGGAGGAACTGTGCCCTTTTGTTGGTGTCATTAGGAGGAATTGTGCCCCATCTTTGGTGTCATTGGGAGGAATTGTGCCCCATCTTTGGTGTCATTGGGAGGAATTGTGCCCCATCTTTGGTGTCATTGGAAGGAATTGTGCCCCATCTTTGGTGCCATTGGGAGGACTGGTCCCCCCTCAGTGACATTGGGAGGAACTGTGCCCCTTTGTTAGTGTCATTGGGAGGAATGGTCCCCCCTCAGTGACACTGGGAGGAACTGTGCCCCTTTGTTGCTGTCATTGGGAAGAATGGTCCTCCATCATAAGTGACATTTGGAGGAACTGTGCCCCCGTGTTGGTGTCAGTGAATGAAATAATGCCCCAAGGGCCGGATAAAAGCAAGCAAATGGCCGCATCTGGCCCCTGGACCACAATTTGGAGACCCCTGCTCTAGGGTGTCATAGGGCTACATAAAGAAGGGGTCTTGCCATTGAAAATAAAGCTTTGTTAGTTAAAAAGAAAAAATGACCTCCTAACTTTAGCTGGCTCCTAGATTCAAAGCCAATGTGTCAAGCCCTGGGTTGAATTACCCCCCACCCCCCGAGGCTGGTGAGATAGAAGGTTCCAGCTCAACTCATCATGACGGGGGGTTATCAGTTCCACCAATAGGGTTCCCAATTACTTGACATTAAGAAGACAGTGCCGCAGGACGAATGAAACTCCTCTGCTTGGCTTTTGCGAACGCCAGTTTTGGCAGAGCCAGAAATAACTTAACAGAATCGGTCGCCGTATCATAAACCCCAAAAAAAGAGAGAGCGACTAACGCTCAGTGCACTACGGGGAGGATGAAACCAACAATTTGATTCTTTTAGTATGTCTCAATCTAAAGGCTTCCTAAGACAATTGCTGGAGGGGAAAGTTCAGCCGCTCATCTCGCCGCAGTGCTGTCTGCTGACACATGTGCTGCTCTCACAGAGTGAACTGCGTGGGAGGGAGACTCGGAGGCAGGAAAATTAATCAAACCGAGAGCTGAACGCAAGAAAAAAAAACTAATTGCAGATCAGCTCCATGCATCGCCCATGTCACTGTAATAATCATGTCTCCAATACCTGACATCTTACTAAAGAACTATTCTTATTATATATATATAGATATATCTATATCTATAGATATATCTATATAGATATATCTATATAGATATATCTATATAGATATATCTATATATATATATATATATATATATATATAGATATATATATATATATATATATATATATATATATATATATATATATATATATATATATATATACATACATAAACACCCTTTTCAGTTACAAATTAATAAAATAAAAAATCACCAAATGCACTTTAAAGCTGAACTCCCAGACACATATAAAAGACGTAAATGAATACAGCTAATTACATTTCACTTTTAAACGCCCCTTACAGTTTCCTGTACAGCAGAACTGGGAGAAGGAGAAGCAGCACGAGGAGCCAATCAGTCCTGCTACGGTGCTCACGTGCTAACAAGGTGCAACCCGATAGGAAGAGAGAGCAGAATGACAGAAAGATGAGCTCATCGCTTATTCTTTTACTGTACAGCCATAGGCCAGGGGATAGACAAGACCTTTAAAGTGAAAACTAAACTCGGGTTCAAAACTCTATTCAAGTAAGTATTCTTAACTTCTTTTAAGTTAACGTCCTTCTATTGCTCTCAGCCGCCTCCAATTCCCCCAATTTTTTAAATTTTTTTTTGGTGCTGAGATTTTACTTCCTTCTAGAGGGTGGCTACATTCGTTCTCCACTGTATGTAGGAACGTAGCCCCCCCTGCCTTGGTTCCACTGTATGTAGAAACATAGCCCCCCCCCCCCCCCCGCATTGATCCTACTGTATATATAGATATGTAGCCCCCTGCTTTTGTCCCTCTGTATGTAGAAACGTAGCCCCACTTGCATTTGTCCCTCTGTATGTAGGAACATAGCCACTCTGCCTTGGTCCTACTATATGTAGAAACACAGCCCCCCCCCCTGTCTTGATCCTACATATAGATATGTAGCCCCCCTGCCTTGGTCCCTCTGTATGTAGAAACATTGCCTCCCTGTTTTGGTCCCTCTGTATGTAGAAACATTGCCCCCCTGTTTTGGTCCCTCTGTATGTAGAAACATTGCCCCCCTGTTTTGGTCCCTCTGTATGTAGAAACATTGCCCCCCTGTTTTGGTCCCTCTGTATGTAGAAACATTGCCCCCCTGTCTTTGTCCCTCTGTATGTAGAAACGTAGCCCCCCTGTCTTGGTCCCTCTGTATGTAGAAACATTGCCCCCCTGCCTTTGTCCCTCTGTATGTACAAATATTTCCCCCCTGTCTTGGGCCCTCTGTATGTAGGAACATAGCCCCCCTGCCTTGGTCCCACTATTGTAGGACTGTAGCACCCCTGACTTATTACCACCGTATGTAGGAACGTAGCCCCCCTGCCTTGGTCCCACTGTATGTAGGAACGTAGCCCCCCCCTGCCTTGGTCCCTCTGCATGTAGGAACATAACCCCCCCTGTCTTGGTCCCTCTGTAGTATGTAGAAACGTAGCCCCCCTGCCTTGGTCCCACTGTATGTAGGAACATAACCCCCGTCTTGGTCCCTCTGTATGTAGGAACATAACCCCTCTGCCTTGGTCCCACTGTATGTAGGAACATAGCCCCACTCCGCCTTGGTCCCTCTGTATGTAGAAACGTAGCCCCCTGCCTTGGTCCCTCTTTATGTAGAAACGTAGCCCCCCTGCCTTGGTCCCTCTGTATGTAGAAAGTAGCCCCCCTGCCTTGGTCCCACTGTATGTAGAAACGTAGCCCCCCTGCCTTGGTCCCACTGTATGTAGGAACATGACCCCCCTGCCTTGGTCCCTCTGTATGTAGGAACATAGTCCCCCCCCTGCCTTGGTCCCTCTGTATGTAGGAACGCAGCCCCCCCTGCCTTGGTCCCTCTGTATGTAGGAACATAGTCCCCCCCCCCCCGCCTTGGTCCCTCTGTATGTAGAAACGTAGTGCCCCTGCGTAGCCCCCCTCTCTTGCTCACTCCCGGGAGGGATTATGGGCTGAGTGATGTGCATACAGAAGTCCAATCCAACCAGTCAGTGGAGATTATGGGGAGTAAAAAAAAAAAAAAGAAAAAGAAAAAAAAGTAAAACTATAGATTGAAGACTGTTATATCAAATAACCAAAAATACTTTTAACATTTTCCAGCTTATGTAATAAAAAAAAAAAAAAACAAGCAGGGAACTTGTTAAAACATTGTATCAAATAAAAGTCTTATATATAGTCCTAAAAACAATCATTTAAGAATTTGTCAAGGTAAATTCTGCTACTAATTTCCATCTGGGCATCCTGACCTCAATAACCCCCCCCCCCCCCCCCCCCCCGGGCACAAAGTGGTTAATCTGATCCATTTCCCTATACAAGGATGACGATTCCCATTCATTCCCAAAAAGTTCCTCATTTTCCCCCAGCAGGATTCAGAAGAAAACGTTTGATCCGATCCGATCGGTCATTGAACTGGTTAAAAGTGCTATTACGAGTTCAGAGAACCTTTGCGATCTCCCAGTTGCCTCGTTACGTCAATGAGAGTCGTTATCAATATTATGGAGAGGTCTTTAAGCAGATTACATACCGGCTTCCCGAATAATGAAGGGCCGAGCATTCTGAATACTTTGCTGATATAATTAGCACAGCCTTCAAACTCAATTAAGATCATTTTTGTAGATGCTGATGATCTGTTCTACATTGCTGCTCTCAGATCCCGCCGTGGTGGTGGTGGTGGGGGGGTGATAAGGTTCACTAGAGCAAACATTTCATCAAATTGATCTTTAAACCAGGGCGGCATTAGAATATGACTGTAGGCCATCTATCTACCTACCTACCTACCTACCTACCTACCTACCTACCTACCTACCTATCTATCTATCTATCTATCTATCTATCTATCTATCTAATCACATCTATAATATCAATCGAATCTATAGTATAAATCTAATCTATAATTGCAGAATGATATATTTCAAGCATTTCATTCTTTAAATTTTGATGATTGTGGCTTACAGGTACAAAAATCAGTATCTCAGAAAATTAGAATATTGTGAAAAGGTTGAATATTGAGGACTCGTGGTGTCACACTCTAATCATCTAATTAACTCAAAACACCTGTAAAGGTTTCCTGAGCCTTTAAATGGTCTCTCAGTCTGGTTTAGTAGGTCACACAATCACGGGGAAGACTGCTGACTTGACAGTTGTCCAGATGACAGTCATTGACACCCTCCACAAGGAGGGGAAGTCACAAAAGGCCATTGCTAAAGAAGCTGGCTGTTCACAGAGTGCTGTATCCAAGCATATTAATGGAAAGTTAAGTGGAAAGAAAAAGTGTGGTAGAAAAAGGTGCACAAGCAACAGGGCTAACTGCAGCCTTGAGAGGATTGTGAAGCAAAGGCCATTCAAGAAATTGGGGGAGATACACAAGGAGTGGACTATGGCTGGTGTCAGTGTTTCAAGAGCCACCACACACAGATGTATCCAGGACATGGGCAACAGCTGTTGCATTCCTTGTGTCAAGCCACTCCTGAACCAGAGACAACACCAGAAGCGTCTTACCCGGGCTAAGGAGAAAAAGGACTGGACTGTTGCTCAGTGGTTCAAAATCCTCTTTTTGGATGAAAGTAATTTTTTGCATTTCATTTGGAAATCAAGGTCAGAGAGTCTGGAGGAGGAGTGGAGAGGCACAGAATCCAAGTTGCATGAGGTCCAGTGTGAAGTTTCCACAGTCAGTGATGATTTGGGGAGCCGTGTCATCTGCTGGTGTTGGTCCACTGTGTATTATCAAGTCCAAAGTTCCTCTACCAGGAAATTCTAGAGCACTTCATGCTTCCCTCTGCTGACCAGCAGATGGAGATGCTGATTTCATTTTCCAGCAGGATTTGGCACCTGCCCAAACTACCAATACCTGGTTTAATGGTCATGGTATCACTGTGCTTGATTGGCCAGTAAACTTGGCTGACCTAAGCCCCATAGAGCAGGCATGTGCAAAGTCCAACCCACGGGCCAATTGCGGCCTGCGTTCTGGTTTCATACGACCTCACCGGTAACTTGGATATATATATATCTTTTGTGGCCCCCAACGAATCCCCGATTCTTTGGGGGGCCACAAAAGATATATACCGTATTTATCGTTCCTCGGAGGGGACAGGGAGGGGGGGATGAGCAGGGTCAGATTACAAACAGGAGAATCTCCTGTTTACTCAGCGGCCTTTGTCATAGGAAGTCCCGTCTCCTGGGCTGGCATTGGATGACTGTTCTGTCTATCATAGCAGATGGGACTTTGCATTAAAGAGGCCGCCGAGTAAACAGGAGATTCTCCTGTATATAATCTGTTGGCGCTCATCCCGCCCCCTCCCTGTCCCCTCCGAGGCTGCAGATGGGCATGGATCAGGCTGCACTGATGGCAATGTTGTGGCTGCATTCAGAGACTGAAATCATGACCAATCACCGAAATCACCAAAAAAGTTTCTTTCACTCATGGTTAGTGTTTGGCTGAAGCCATTTATTATCAATCAACTGTGTTTACTCTTCTTAAAATCATAATGACAACAGAAACTAACCAAATGACCCTGATCAAAAGTTTACATACCCCAGTTCTTAATACCGTGTATTGCCCCCTTTAACATCAATGACAACTCGAAGTCTTTTGTGGTATTTGTGGATGAGGCTCTTTATCTTCTCAGATGGTAAAGCTATCCAATTCCTCTTAGCAAAAAGCCTCCAGTTCCTGTAAATTCTTGGGCTGTCTTGCATGAACGGCACGTTTGAGATCTCCCCAGAGTGGCTCATACTGAGGTCAGGAGACTGAGATAGCCACTCCAGAAACTTCACTTTATTCTGCTGTAGCCAATGACAGGTCGACTTGGCCTTGTGTTTTGGATCATTGTCATGTTGGAATGTCCAAGTACGTCCCATGCGCAGCTTCCTGGCTGATGAATGCCAATGTTCCTCCAATATTTTTTGATAACATACTGCATTCATCTTGCCATCAATTTTGACCCAATTTCCTGTGCCTTTGTAGCTCACACATCCCCAAAACATCAGCGATCCATCTCTGTGTTTCACAGTAGGAATGGTGAACCTTTCATCATAGGCCTTGTTGACTCCTCTCCAAATGTAGCGTTTATGGTTGTTGCCAAAAAGCTCAATTTTGGTCTCATCACTTCCAATGACTTTGTGGCAGAAGGTTTGAGGCTTGTCTCTGTGCTGTTTGGCATATTGTAAGTGGGATACTATGTGGCATTTGCGTAGTAATGGATTTCTTCTGGCCACTCGACCATGCAGCCCATCTTTCTTCAAGGGCCTCCTTATTGTGCATCTTGAAAACAGCCACACCACATGTTTTCAGAGAGTCCTGTATTTCACCTGAAGTTATTTGTGGGGTTTATTTTGCATTCCGAACAATTTTCCTGGCAGTTGTGGCTAAAATTTTAGTTGGTCTACCTGACCGTTGTTTGGTTTCAACAGAACCCCTCATTTTCCACTTCTTGATTAGAGTTTGAACACTGCCGATTGGCATTCTCAATTCCTTGGATATCTTTTTATATCCCTTTCTTGTTTTATACCGTTCAACTACCTTTTCCTGCAGATCCTTTGACAATTCTTTGGCTTTCCCCATGACTCAGAATCTAGAAACGTCAGTGCAGCACTGGATGAAAGATGCAAGGGTCTATCAGGTGTCCAGAAACTCATTGACCTTTTATACACACACACTAATTACAAGCAAACAGATCACAGGTGAGGATGGTTACCTTTAATAGCCATTCAAACCCCTTTGTGTCAACTTGTTTGCATGTTATCAGGCCAAAATCACCAGGGTATGTGCCATGAAGATCCTGGCAGTAACCGGCGATCCAAGCGCACGGGAACGCGGCCACGGGTCCCACTGCACATGCGCGCGCATTCACGGGTGCGGTCACGCACGGGCGCGCGCGCACTCCCACTGGTGTCAGGCGGGCTATTTAAACCGGTCTATCACACACTATCCCCGCTGTCTGCTCTACAGCGTTCCGTGTGTGTAACCTGATCTGATCTGAGTATCCTGCTATCTGACCCGGCTTCCTGTTTGACCATCCTGCTATCCGCCTGCACCAGACCCTCCTGGCTTGCCTGACCATCCCTCTGTATTATCCCTGGTACCTCTGCTGTCCGACCGATACCGACCACCGGCTTATTGACCTTCCTGCTGTGCATACCAGCATCCAGTCTACTACCTGCTGTCTGTTCCAGTCCAGCGTTCCAGTCTCCTACCTGCTGTCTGTTCCAGGCTCCTATCTGCTGTCTGTTCCAGTCCAGCGTTCCAGTCTACTACCTGCTGTCTGTTCCAGTCCAGCGTTCCAGGCTCCTATCTGCTGTCTGTTCCAGTCCAGCGTTCCAGGCTCTTACCTGCTGGGTTCCTGGTCCTTCCTGCATTCCAGTCTCTGTCTTCAGTCTTCTCTTTGGCTTCAGATTCCAGAGGGTGCCACCACTACTGAACTCCAACGACTGTTGATCCTGCCAGGCACCCATACCACTCCTCACTCCTGGCCCCCTGTCTCCATTCCAGGGGAGTGGGAGCTGTAAGAGAGGTCTTTCTCTGCACTTCAGGCTCAAAACCTACCAGGTACGTGACAGTAGCAGACAGCCATGTCTGAGCCTGAGCAGGGAACGTCTCCCATGGAGGAACTTTGTGCACACCTGGCAGAATTAACTGAAGCAGTCAAGAATCTGCAGCAAGGATACACCAGGTTGGAGGAACGAGTGCTAAGTTTGTCTAATTCCATTGGGGTCCAGGGGGCTCCTTCTGCTCCTGCTCCTTCAGTCGGGCCTTCTTCAATGGTGGTGAAGCTCCCTCCAGAACCCAGGGTTCCTACACCTGAATGTTTCTCCGGAGATCGCCATAAGTTCAGGACCTTCCGCAACTCCTGTGAATTATTTTTCGCTCTTCAGCCACGTACCTTTTCCCTGGAGGCTACCAAGGTGGGCTACGTAATTTCTCTGCTTTCTGGTGACCTCCAAACCTGGGCCCATCGCCTCTTGGAGCAAAAGGATATATCCTTAACCAATCTCTCCACCTTCTTTGACGCATTGGGTCAGTTGTATGATGACCCCCAGCTGTCCGTAACTGCGGAGACGGTTCTGCATACCCTTCAACGGGGTCGCAGGGCAGCAGAGGACTATGTGGCTGAATTCAGGAAGTGGAGTGCGGACACTAATTGGAATGATGCGGCTCTCCGCTATCAGTTTCGGATGGGACTGTCTGACTCTCTGAAGGATGAATTGGCCAGGGTAGGTACACCACTGACTTTAAATGCCTTAATGGATCTAGCCATTCAGATCGATCGACGCCTACGAGAGCGTAGGTCTAAGAGAGCGATGGGATCTTCTCGCCCAACTTGGGTTACCCCTAAGGTTCCCCATCACTCATCACCAACACCACCTGTCTCCACGTTTAACCGATGTGAGCCAATGCAAGTAGGAGTCCTGCGGCCTCCTCTCACCCAGGAGGAACGACAACGTCGTCAAGCAAATAATTTGTGCCTGTATTGCGGGGAACCTGGGCACTATGTCAGGAACTGTCCCATCAAACTGCGTAAGTGCTTATCCTTGTCCACGGACTATGTTGCACCTCTGGCTAAAAATACCACTCACCTCGCTCTCTCTCTCCTGCTACAGCTTCCAGGAAGGACTCTGCAAATAACCGCCATTATTGATTCCGGAGCTTGCAGCTGTTTCATGGATTCTCTTTTTGCCACCCAACACCAGATACCTTTGTTGCCTAAAGCCCACGTGTTCTCCATCCACCTAGCTGATGGAACCGCTATCAAATCTGGACCTGTTACTCAAGAGACTATCCCAATACCCGTCTCCATTTCCAACGTCCATCAAGAACAGCTACGCCTGGATATTATTACTTCACCCCTGTTTCCCATAATCCTCGGCATGCCATGGTTACAGGCTCATAATCCGGACATTAATTGGATCACGGGTGAGGTTACCTTTCCTTCTTCTTATTGTCAGCAGTTCTGCAGAACTCGGAATGCCCAGGAGAACCCTACCTACTCTGCTCTGCCTAGATACAGATCCTAGTCTACATCCGTCTGTTACCCTGAAAAATCTATATTTAAGATTTTTCATATCTCATAGATATGATGTGGGTTAAATAAGAGTTCTTTTCGACGAAGAGTGAAAGCTTAAAATATAATACCATTTATTAGGAAGCAGTTGAAAGTCTGGCTAATACACAATCATCTATCTATCGCCCTACACCAAGGAAGAAAATATTAGGTTGAAATAAAGTATTTACATGAAGGAATACAGGGTATATTCCTCAATACAGTAATCTACACACATATTTAGTTACAAGTAAAAGGGCATTCCTTTCCCATAATCACCCATCCTTACCAAAGCTCCTTTCAGCTCGCTGGTCTATCAGAAAGAGAGATACCTCCCCCTTGGCTCTGAGTATATCAAACCAAGCTGATGTCTCATTGGTTGGCCTAGCTTGGATCATGATTGGAGGGCTTACTCCATAAGTCGGCCCCCTTTCATGCAAATCCTTGTGACTATGCTGGCCAAGTGTGTTAATTGCATTTCCCCAGGAAGTTAGGTGTTGATTATGGGTTGGGCCCCCTCCAATGCATATCCCAACATGGGATCCTTTCAAAGGAGTAGGTGTAAAACAATGGAATTGGCTCTGCATTGTTTGTATATACAAGCCTTGGCCCACATTCTCTGCTCTTAGCAACAGCTTAAATGAAAGTTTTTGCCCGGCTTTCATAGATGCCAGCTAAATGAAATATATTCATCAATACAATATTTTACAGTTATTAATGGATATTTCACATAAACTTATAAGGCAACACGTCCATCCCTTCTGCATATCATGACTTTTTGGACGTATTTAGCAAGCAGAGGGCCCAGAGGGCCGAGGTGTTACCCCCTCACCGGGCCTATGACTGTCCCATCGAATTACTTCCCGGTGCTGAAATTCCTTTTGGAAGAATCTTTCCTTTAACTGAAGTGGAACAAGAGGCTTTGAAAGAATACATTGATGAGAACCCTAAAAAAGGCTTCATTCGTCCATCCACATCTCCCGCAGGTGCAGGCATCTTCTTCGTGAAAAAAAAGAAAAAGAAAAAAGATAAGACCCTCAGACCTTGTGTGGATTACCGCAAACTAAATAAGATCACTGTGAAGAATAGGTACCCTCTCCCCCTGGTGCCAGAGTTGTTCCAAAGACTGGGGACGGCCACCATATTCACCAAACTTGATCTCCGCGGGGCCTACAATTTAGTTCGTATTAGGGACGGAGACGAATGGAAGACCGCCTTTCGTACCCGCTATGGACATTTTGAGTACCTCGTGATGCCGTTCGGCCTGTGCAATGCCCCTGCCACATTTCAGTACTTTATCAATGATGTGTTACGTGACTTTCTAGACCTGTTTGTTATCGTCTATTTAGACGACATATTAATTTTTTCTTGTTCCCTTGAATCCCATCGCAGGCACGGCAGAAGTGTGTTGGGCCGGGTTCGACAACATGGTCTATATGCAAAGGCTGAAAAATGTGAATTTGAACAGGAAAGTATTCCATTTTTGGGGTTAGTCATTTCCAGTAAGGGCATTAAGATGGACCCTCAAAAGGTCACTGCAGTCCTAGATTGGCCAGTCCCGACAGACAAGAAAGGAATCCAGCGATTTGTTGGATTCGCTAACTTTTACCGTAAATTTATTAAGAGGTTCTCAGCCATCATTACACCCATCACACAACTAACGAAACAAGGTACACGCTTCCATTGGTCTGCTGAAGCCCAAAAGGCTTTTGAGACTCTCAAAGGTCTTTTTACCTCCGCCTCTGTACTCAAGCATCCAGATTCCTCTCTGCCATTCATACTAGAGGTGGACGCATCTGAAATTGCAGTAGGGGCAGTGCTATCCCAAAGACAGGGAACTAAGGCCCTGCTGCATCCTGTGGCCTTCTTTTCTCGTAAATTGTCCACGGCAGAGAGAAATTATGATGTAGGTGACAGAGAGTTGTTGGCAATCAAGTCAGCATTGGAGGAGTGGCGCTATCTGTTGGAGGGTGCCGCTCATCCAGTCCTGATCTTTACGGATCATAAGAACCTGGAGTATTTGAGATCTGCAAAGAGGTTGAAGCCACGTCAGGCCAGGTGGGCTCTCTTTTTCTCCAGGTTCTCTTTTCATGTCACTTATCGCCCTGGTTCCAAAAATACCAAACCTGATGCCCTATCCAGGATGTTTCACAAGTCCCAAGAGATTTCCCCTCCAGACACCATTCTGTCCCCGGGGAATTTTCTAATACTTCAGGGAAACCTGCTTTCCCAAATTAAGCAGGCTTCCGTGGGATTGGGATCTCCCATTAGGGCAGAGCTCCAAGTTAAGGATGGGTTACTGTGGCATGAGAATAGGATCTTTATACCTGAGACACTACGAGTTGCAGTACTAGAGCTCTTCCATAATCATGCATTGGCTGGGCATTTTGGCGTGGCTAAGACCACTGATTTGGTACAGTGTACCTTTTGGTGGCCTCAGCTACGCGAGGATTGTAAAAAGTTTGTAGAGTCCTGTACCACCTGCATCAGAAACAAAGGGCACAGAACAAAGGCATGGGGACTACTAAAGCCCTTGCCTGTCCCAGATAGGCCTGGAAAATGCTCTCTATATATTTTATTGAGAATTACCCCCGGCTGGGGCTTCACCTCAATCTTTGTCATAGTGGACCGGTTGTCGAAGATGGCCCACTTTGTCCCAATGAAGGGCACCCCTTCAGCCACAGAAACGGCACAAGCATTCATCAAAGAAGTCATCAGGCTCCATGGGGTACCAGTCAATATCGTTTCAGATCGGGGGGTACAGTTTACCTCCCGATTCTGGAGGTCTCTGTGTAAAACCTTGAACATTGAACTTTCATTTTCATCAGCTTATCATCCCAGACTAATGGGCAAACAGAAAGAACAAACCAGACCTTGAACAATATTTGCGGATGTTTTTCTTCTTTTGCCCAGGATGATGGATTCTGTTCTTCCATTGGCCGAATTCGCCTATAACAATTCTATTCACTCTGCTATCAACAAACTCCGTTTTTTGCAAATTATGGTTTCCACCCTTTATTTTTGCCTAACTCTCTTCCAGAATGTACAGTACCCGCTGTCCAGGAGAAATTGGATTTCTTTACCTCCAACAACCAAGTTTTACAGGAGACCATGACCAGGACCCAGGAGTATAATAAAGCAACCTTCGATAAGAAAAGGCGAGGTGAGCTATTACTTGCACCTGGGGATCCAGGTATGGTTGTCCACAGTAAACCTCAGGTTGGCTTGCCCGTCCAAGAAATTGGGTCCCAAGTTTCTGGGCCCTTTTCTGTCAAGCGGAGAATTAATGAAGTTGCATACGAACTTGAACTCCCGGACTCACTAAAAGTGCATCCAGTTTTTCACGTGTCCCTGCTCAGACCCTCTGTTTCCAACCCATTTCCAGGCCGAAGTACGGATCCCCTGATCCAATCTTGGTAGATGGGAAGGAGGAATTCGAGGTGGAGGCTATCATGGACCATAGGAAAAGAGGTAACCAGAATAAATTTTTGATAAAGTGGAGGGGGTTTGGCCCAGAAGAGAATTCTTGGGAACCAGAAGATAATATTCATGCTGAAGATCTGTTACAATCTTTTAAAAGATCCCATCCCGAGAAATTTTCTCAAAGGGGCAGCCGGAGGCTGCCCTTGGGGGGGGGGGGGGGGAATGTCATGAAGATCCTGCCAGTAACCGGCGATCCAAGCGCATGGGAACACGGCCACGGGTCCCACTGCGCATGCGCGCGCGTTCACGGGTGCGGTCACGCACGGCACACGCGTGCGCGCACTCCCGCTGGTGTCAGGCGGGCTATTTAAACCGGTCTATCACACACTATCCCCGCTGTCTGCTCTACAGCGTTCCGTGTGTGTAACCTGATCTGATCTGAGTATCCTGCTATGTGACCCGGCTTCCTGTTTGACCATCCTGCTATCCGCCTGCACCAGACCCTCTTGGCTTGCCTGACCATCCCTCTGTATTATCCCTGGTACCTCTGCTGTCCGACCGATACCGACCACTGGCTTGTTGACCTTCCTGCTGTGCATACCAGCATCCAGTCTACTACCTGCTGTCTGTTCCAGTCCAGCGTTCCAGTCTACTACCTGCTGCTTGTTCCTGGTTCCAGTCCAGTGTTCCAGGCTCCTACCTGCTGTCTGTTCCAGTCCAGTGTTCCAGTCTCCCACCTGCTGTCTGTTCCAGTCCAGCGTTCCAGTCTACTACCTGCTGTCTGTTCCAGTCCAGCGTTCCAGGCTCCTACCTGCTGTCTGTTCCAGTCCAGCGTGTTCCAGTCTACTACCTGCTGCTTGTTCCTGGTTCCAGTCCAGTGTTCCAGGCTCCTACCTGCTGTCTGTTCCAGTCCAGCGTTCCAGTCTACTACCTGCTGTCTGTTCCAGTCCAATGTTCCAGGCTCCTACCTGCTGTCTGTTCCAGTCCAGCGTTCCAGTCTACTACCTGCTGCTTGTTCCTGGTTCCAGTCCAGTGTTCCAGGCTCCTATCTGCTGTCTGTTCCAGTCCAGCGTTCCAGTCTACTACCTGCTGCTTGTTCCTGGTTCCAGTCCAGTGTTCCAGGCTCCTACCTGCTGTCTGTTCCAGTCCAGCGTTCCAGTCTACTACCTGCTGTCTGTTCCAGTCCAGCGTTCCAGTCTACTACCTGCTGTCTGTTCCAGTCCAGCGTTCCAGGCTCCTATCTGCTGTCTGTTCCAGTCCAGCGTTCCAGTCTACTACCTGCTGTCTGTTCCAGTCCAGCGTTCCAGGCTCCTACCTGCTGTCTGTTCCAGTCCAGCGTTCCAGTCTACTAACTGCTGTCTGTTCCAGTCCAGCGTTCCAGGCTCCTATCTGCTGTCTGTTCCAGTCCAGCGTTCCAGGCTCCTACCTGCTGTCTGTTCCAGTCCAGCGTTCCAGTCTACTACCTGCTGTCTGTTCCAGTCCAGCGTTCCAGTCTACTACCTGCTGTCTGTTCCAGTCCAGCGTTCCAGTCTACTACCTGCTGTCTGTTCCA
>JBBDGP010004403.1:125000-135130 GCA_037952835.1 Lithobates septentrionalis
GGTCTACGTGTTTCGTGGGATCACCTCGCTTCATCAGGACCATATATATTACAGGAAGTAATATGTTTACATAGATCAGGCTACAGCAAAGAAAAAAAGAAGAATATCAGTACAACATTGTCAAATCTATAAATCAGACAATCCCATAAACTAACTATCTCTAATTAGACAAAAAGGACGAAGAGAGAGAGAAAAAGAGGAGTATACATATATCTTTTAGGTTAAGGTAAGATTATAGTTTATGTGGTATGGTTTAAAGAGGTTGTAAACCTTCGAGGTTTTTCACCTTAATGCATTCTATGCATTACGGTGAAAACCCATCTGTAGTGCAGCAGCCCCCTTTTACTTACCTGAACCCGGTCTTTCTCCAGCCGTTGTCTCGGGTCCTCATTGGATAGATTGATAGCAGGGGCAGCCATTGGCTGCCCCTGCTGTCAATCTAATCCAGTGACACGGGAGCCGGGGGCGGGGCCCAGTCCTGCTGTCTGTTTCAATGGACGCTGGACTCGGGAGCGCGCCTGCACGGGTGCCCCCATGGAATGCGAAACTCCGAGGGGGCACTTGATGTGGAGAGGAGCCAGGAGTGCTGCTGGGGGACCCGGGAAGAGGAGGATCTGGGCCACTCTGTACAAAACCCTTGCACAGGGGAGGCAAGTATACCATCTTTGTTATTTTTTTTAAAAAAAGAAACCTTTACAACCCCTTTAAGTTGTTCTCTTTTTTTTTCTTTCTCTCTTCATCCTTTTTTGTCCCTTGGAGATAGTTATTATTTATGTGATTGTCTAGATTTATATTTGACAATGTTGCACCGGTTAGGGATGCACTGATTTATCTGCCGAAAAAATGCAAAAACGCCCCTATTGACTTTAATGCAAAATAGTTTTCTGTTGAATTTAATGCCCAATCCCGTCCCATTGACTTTAATTCACAATACCGTCCCATTGACTTTAATGCCCAATCCCATCCCATTGACTTTAATTCACAATCCCGTCCCATTGACTTTAATTCACAATCCCGTCCCATTGACTTTAATGCACAATCCCATCCCATTGACTTTAAAGCACAATCCCGTCCCATTGACTTCAAAATTTTAAAAAAAAATGTCAGTTTTGGTTTTCAGCCAAGTGCATACTGAATTTTCGGTTTTGGTCCAGAATTTTCTTTTTTTCTTTATTGTAGCCTGATCTATGTAAACATAACATTTCATGTAATATATATGGTGCTGGTGATCCCACGGAACGCATAGATCAAACAATTGAATTACAAGTCTACAAAACCGACAGGCGCTGTAAACTTTGGAGGTTTTCTTTATATATCTTTATTTATTCTATTTTATTTATTTATTTTAATGGGCGTTTTTCTCGTTGATACAATAAAATTTGGTTTTTTTTATATAATGTTGTGTAAAAGTGGTTCTCAAAGGCAGATATATAGTCCCATTTTTTATTAATTACTTCTTCTATGTATGTTTGGGATAATGCCGATTGGAACCTAATAGACCATATATGCATGGCATTCCACCTCAAATTTATTCAATAGATGTTCTGATGTTCCATATTACCATGTTCCTCTGCAATACCAAGATGTCTGTTCATACACAGAGAGAGAAGATGTAAGATGGATCCAAAATTCCTCCTAACCAGGGATTGCAGAGTAAAGTCGAAACATTTATTTGTCAAGGCTTCTTGTAGGCTGTAGATGTGTCTACAAGTACAAAGGCCAGACTTGCCCAGGTTATGGTATTTTCTGTCACGCTCTATGAATGTAAAAGCCGGAGGATGAAGAAGAAAGTCAGCGGAAGTAATGATGCCTTTGAACTTTGGTGTTGGTAAAAGATTCTACAAATACCAAGGAGAGCGAGGAACATGAACAAATGGATCCTTCAACAAGTCCAACCTTTCACTAGAAGCCCTGATGACGAGGTAGAAGCTGTCTTATCCTGGATGTATTATGAGAAGAACAAAATCACTGGAAGAGCAAATATGCTCGGGAACGTTGAAGGGAAAAGAGGAAGACGACAACCAGCAGAAAGTTGGATGGATACAAGCACAGAAATGGTGAACATGCCATTGAGAAGGCCTAAGATCCAAACAGAAGACAGTTCATTCTGGAGAAACAAAACCCATGTGGTTTCCAAGAGTTGAGATCAATTTGATGGCAAGTAACAATAAAAATAATAACAATAATAATAATGATAATAATAATAATAGGGCTACTAGGAGAGCTAACTTGGGAGTTTTTGAAGGAACTCAGGGACTAAAGGGTAAGAAATAAAGTGGTTCTAAAGTTTCAGGGTTTTTTACCTTCATGCATTAAGGTTCTGGGTGCAGCTTCATCCCCAGCCTCCCTTATATTTACCCAAGCCCATTCTCGATCCAGCAATGTGCACGAGAGCCTGGACTCTCCCAGGTCTATCGCTCCACAGCAGCCCAAGCCAATGGTGCAAGTCAATGATGGCTCCTGTTCCTCTGCTGCTGAACGGGGGGGGGGGGGGGGGGGGAAATAGACACACAGAACGCAGTCTGCTTGCTATTGGGGCACTCGGCAGGGGGAAGGAGTCAGGACTGCTGGCGGGGGGACCCAAAAACAAGAGGATCGGGGCTGCTTTGTGCAAAACCATTACAGAGCAGGCAAGTATGACGAGGCCGTTTGCCACTTCTTTTATAGACATGGGGCATGGCCATCCGGCGATGTCATCTGGAGACCCCACCCCCTTGTGACGTCACAGCCTGGGGCATGATGGGGCAGTGTTGTCACAAGGGGGTGGGGTCTCCAGATAACATCACCGGATGGCCACTCCCCAGGTCTATAAAAGAACCCGCAGAGAGTGGAGCACACACAACTGTGGGAGCTAGCGTCGGGAGAAGATCGGAGGTAGAACCATTAGAGGAAGACATCAGTGCGGCAAGAAGAACCGGAGGATAAAGACATCAACGGAGGAAGAAGAGATGCAGGAGCTGCTTTAATAAAGGACTATCAAAAACCTGTGTGCTCTTTTTTTCTTTGACACTTTTTTTGGGTGAATGGGTAAGGGCACAATGTACCCCATACTCATTCACATAGGCTGGGGGGACGGGATCTGGGGGACCCCCTTGTTAAAAGGGGCTCCCAGATTACGATAAACTCCTCCACCTGCAGAACTGAAAAACCACCGCCCAGGGTTGTCGCGAAAAGGCCCTTGTCCCCATCAGCATGAGGACAAGGTGCTTTGGGGTAGGGGGCACAGAGTCCCCCAATGCATCCACCTCCCCATGTTGAGGACATGTGGCCTGGTATGGTCCAGGAGGGGGAGCTCCCTCGTCCTCTCCCCCTTTTCTGACCTGCTGGGCTGCACATTTAGATAAGGGTCTGGTTTGGACTCAGGGGGAGACCCCACACCGTTTTTCTTTTTTCTTTTGGTGTGGAGGTTCCCCTTAAAATCCATACCAGACCCAAAGGGCCTGGTATGGAATTGGGGTTGAACCCTATGCCGTTTTTCTTTTTTTTTGGCGTGGGCTTCCCCTTCAAGATCCTCAGAGCACAAGTCGCATGCCAAAGTTTGATCAGTTAAGATGATGATCCCACTTTAATGATATTCAATGGGCTGAAGTAGGACCAAAGTCACACCAAAGTAGTGCAGAAACCATTTTTAAAGTCGGACTGACTTGTGTCTGACCAGTTAAGACGGCTCTCATAGGGAATCATTGATTTATACACGTCATGTGACACGTGCTCCCAAAGTAGGAGTGTATGTTGTACCAGTGTGAACCCAGCCTCAAGGCTGATCCTTATCCATATCCTGGGCTCACTATGGCTGAGTACCAGGGTAAGGAGTGGGATAATCTTATGTGCAATCTCTACCAAGATTTTGGACAAAAAGAATTGGTGGAATCAGAAATCTCTGTTGTTTTTTCCAACCTTAGCCAAATTTTTGAGAAAAAGTCACTTTTATTTTGGCACATGAAATCTTTTGAGAGAGAGAGTGAATCTCCTTAATGGGGACTAATGCTTCTCCATTCTATCCAAAATGAAAAAAGGTTTTGCCTTTAGTTACCCTTTATGTTCTGTCCAAAGAGAACCAGCAATAGCTAAAGCTAAGTATCTTTTTAGTGTATCCCTATAGTTAACAAATCATTGTCAATGCCCATTTGCCAGGAAGATTGCATGTACATGTGTGCTGTATGCATATCTATAATACTTTGTATGTCTTGTATTATTTTCCTACAATTGGAAACAGCACATTATTATACTACAGAGTTTTTAATTTCTTCGCTTTACTGCAAAATAGCTGAAAAGATAAACGCAAAAAACTCCATAAGAACAAAAAAGACTCTGACAGATAGAATAACACTAGAGGCCACCCTCCAAGAGAAATCAATACCAAGAACCTGGTTTCTTGCAATGGTTTTAGATGCCTGGAGTCCTGTTTGCTATGGAAATTGCAGACCAGCTATAATGCAACTATGTGACTTTTTAGTGTATCCCTATAGCATACAGACCATTGTCAATGATTATTTTCTATATAGCTTATATAGCTTGTGCATGACTGCTGTATGCATATTTCTGTTGCTCTGAATGTCTTGTACTGTTTCCCTACAACTGTAAGCAGTTTGTACAGTATAGGCAGCATTTTTGGTTAGTGAATGCACATTAATATACTACAGTTTTTTTTTATTTCTTTGCTTTACTGCAAAGTAGCTGAAAAGATACAAGTAAAAGAATTAGGGGATTTCTTAAGATCAAAGAAGACTCTACCAGATGGAAATAACACCAGAAGCCATACTACAGAGGAGAACCAATACCAAGAACAAGATTCCTTGCAAAAGCTTGAGATGCCCAGACTCCTGTTTGCTACAGAATTTGAATACCAGCTATAATGCAAGCTAAGTGACTTTTTGGTGCAACCCTATAGCATACAGATCAATATCAATGCTCATTTGCTATGAAGCTTAGATAGCATGTACATGTGTTGTATTTATATGTTGTACTTTGTATGTCTTGTACTGTTTTCCTGCAATTGTAAGTAGTTTGAATATGAAGCATTTTTGTTTAGTAAAAGAACATTAATATACTACAGGTTTTTGTTTCCTTGCTTTACTGCAAAGTAGGCGGAAAGATACATGAAAAACAATTAGAGATTGCCATAGGACCAAGAAGACTCTGCCAGAGGGGTTAACGCTAGAAGCCATACTACAAGAGAAACAATACCAATGACCCGGTTCCTTGGAATTGCTTGGGCTGCCTGGAGGAGTCCTGTTCGCTATGGAATTCACAGACCAGCTATAATGCAAGCAAAGTGACTGCAGTTTATCCCTATAACATACAAATCAATATCAATGCTCATTTGCTATGAAGCTTAGATAGCGTGTGCATGTGTTGTATGTATGTTTGTTGCACTCTGTATGTCTTGTATTGTTTTCCAGCAATTGTAAGTAGTTTGAATATGAAGCATTTTTGTCTAGTAAAACCACATTAGTATTACTACGTTTTTTTTGTTTCCTTGCTTTACTGCAAAGTAGCTGAATACATACATGCAAAACAATTCGGAAAAAAAACACGAAAAAAGAAAAAACAACTTCACTTTAGAGAGATTTACTTTTCACTTGCTGTAGTGTTTGCAGGACAGGAAGTAAAGGGAAATCTCATCATCAGGGGGTTTTAACTCTTCCTCCGCTATATCCAAAACTGAAAAAAAATGTTTTGGATTTAGAAATACTGTATATACTTGAGTATAAGCCGACCCGAATATAAGCCGAAGCACCTAATTTTACCACAAAAACTGGGAAAACTTATTGACTCGAGTATAAGCCTAGGGTGAGAAATGCGCAGCTACTATAAGTGGAAAAGAGGGTCAACAATGCCCATTTGCACCCTCACTGTGCCCATTTGCATGCCTCACTGTGCCCATTTGCAGCCATAGGTCCCCAAACTTCAAACTCGGTAGTTAAGGGTTCCTAGATGCCCCCTAGCTGCAGCCAAAATTTGGGGTCTCTGGACCCAAAGGGTCCCGAAATGACATTGCTGCAGATGGACACAGTTGACTGATTTGGGGCCCCCCGTATCTCGGAGCCACTTGGTGCTAGGAACCCCAAATTTGGTGTGCAAACCAGTGGAACTAGCACTACAACATATCTGCTGGGATTCCTAGCACCAAGTGGCCCCGAGAATACGGGGCCCCAAAGTCGGTTCAGAAAATGTCAAACACTTTTCTGCAGCAGAGAATGACATTTTCCGAACCGACTTTGGGGCCCCCCGTATCTCGGGGCCACTTGGTGCGAGGAACCCCAGCTTTGGATATGTTGTAGTGCTAGTTCCACTGGGTTTGCACACCAAGTGGCCTCGTATCGGGGCCTAAAGTCGGTTCGGAAAATGTCATTCTCTGCTGCAGAAAAGTGCTTGACTCGAGTATAAGCCGGGGGGGCATTTTCAGCACACAAAAAATATATACTCGAGTATATACGGTACCTTAAAAGGCAAATCCTGGCAAACCCATGTAGGACAGAAGTTCACCTTGTCTATGGGTACGTTTGGTCCACAAATGTTAAAATTGTCAACAATTTTTTGGGTTGACCAAAAACGTAACTATGATGGATAATTTTGGCAGCAGCTATTTGGTAAACAATCCGGAGACTGACGCGCAATTTATAAATCATATGATACAGCCTTAATGAAAAGAAGAAAAGAAAAAGGTTGGCATTGTTTATGCAAGAAAAGAGCTGCCTGGAGTGAAATGCATAGAAAATGTGGCTTTTCTTTTTATTTTAGATGTTTCCTTTGATCTGAGAAACGTGGAATGCTTTCCACTCTGTCTGCCAGGCGACAGCTAAAAAAAAAAAAAAAAAATGTGTAGCAATATCGCCGCTCCATTAAATTATTCTCCAGGCTACGCGAGCAACGACAGCCGGCTGAAATAATGACACGTGAACGCGGCCATTGTGTGTGCCGAGGACGAAGCAGATTGCAGGGGATAATTTACTTACAGCCAGATAATATGGATTTTCGCTGCAAACTTCCAGCCTAGCTGATTGACTTTTTTTAGTCGTGGGTTTTTTTCGTAGCCCGAGGTTGTCTTCTGCAATCCTCTATACCAAACGCACTGTCTAATGAGCAGACGCATGTGCCGAGGTCAATGGTGGCTGCAGGTGGAAATGAACTGTGGTCCCTCATAAGGGTCGTAAAGAGAACTGGTCACATTTCTGCGGAATTCCTTGGTACTCGGTATTAACCCCTTCCTGCCCAGGCCAAATTTTCTGCTTTCAGGGCTGTCGCACTTTGAATGACAATTCCGCAGTCCATGCAACGCAGTACCCATACAACATTTATTTATAATTTTGTTTGCACAAATAGAGCTTTCTTTTGGTGTATTTAATCACCATTGTGTTTTTTTGCGAAATAATTGTTCTTCATAAATTCAGCCCAAAATGTATTCTGCTACCTCTTCTTTGGTGAAAATAACCCTAATCGGTGTATATTATTTAGTCTCTGGAAAAGTTATAGAATCCACAAACTACAGTAAATACCTTAAATTTGATCAATCCTGATGTACTGACGGCCAATCTCATTTCTTGAGAAACGTCCCACCCCTTGTTTCGTCACTGCCGTATCACCACCCGTCCCAATAATGTGAATGGGACTGTCGGTGAGTCAACAGCGGGTCAGAGGAGGAGCCAACAGCGGGTCAGAGGAGGAGCCAACAGCGGGTCAGAGGAGGAACAGGGGGTCAGAGGAGGGAGCCAATAGCGGGTCGGGGAGGAGCCAACAGCGGGTCAGGGGAGGAGCCAACAGCGAGACAGAGATGATAGTTGCTCTTTAAAAATTAAGATTTAAAAACTAGTTGATTTAAATCAAGCCTTTTTACTAGTGATTTAAAATAAACTTGAATTAAATCAAATCCAAGCTGCTTGTTCCACTTCTATGTTCCAGAGCTTTCTAGAAGGCAGGGGAAAGCAATCAAACCCATGCACCCTCTAAAATTCAGAACAGCCAAAAGAAATCAACAACTGCTCCAATGATTACAGAGGAGACAAAAATAACTAAATGCCCCCAGCAACCCAACTAGGAGGGTGCTACCCCACCATGCCAGCCGTCTCTAGCGCAACTAGCAGGGGCGGCCTGTCCATTAAGGGTGCAGCCCCCTCCCCCTGTCCATCGCCGCCTCCCCTATCCATGCCTCCGGCCCCTTTCAGGACACCGGCGCATGGATTCCAATGCAGGAGGGGATGTTTTCTTGAAGCACGGATTACAGCCAGAGGCTCTAATAGGCTTCAATATAGGGTGGGCTTGGGTCGCAGAGAGCGCGCTCCGAGCCCACCCAAGTGCGTTACAACAGCGAATCAATATTCGCTGTTGTAACACCGACCCTCCTCCCGGGCCAATCAGAAAAGCGGGGGTTTGATTGGCTGAAAGGACAGGCGATCCTATTGGATGCCTAGGAGGAGGGAGGAGCTAATAGCCGCCATGGAGGAAAGGACACTCGGAGCCGAGCAAATGCACCCGATGGGGTGAGTGCCAGGACCGACCGGCAAACAGTGGGGGGCGGGGGGGTTGGGTGGCTGCTCGGGGTGGGTGTTTGTTTGCCCCCCCCAAAAAAGAAACACCAGCCGCCACTGGCAACGAGTGCAGACTTTCCTCTGCCTTTACAAATGGGCTCATCTGATGTAAGGGACAGGAATCTCTGCAGGAAAATAAATATACAAGAAAAAGTCGTCTTTCTAGCCCTTTAACTTTACAAATAAAAGAAATATAATTTTGGGTTTTAGTTCTCCTTTCACAACATTTACGCAGAGGAACAGGTCAAGCCAACACTGTGAGCACAATTTACGTCCAGAGAGACGAATCGGTGGGCAGTTCAATAGTGTCCAAGTACATTTATTTCAGCGCTAATTCATAAGGAGTTCTATTTCAAAAAGAACGGCAAGGCGAGGTGTTAGAACGCGACACCGCGGAGCGGTCACCGAGCTTCCAGCAAATGAGAGAGGTTTTTAATGCCATTTTTTTTTTTATTACCTGAAAACCAAATTATGACGTCTTCAAAAAGGGGCAAAAAACTTTTTCTATAGATTCCTATCAATAAAATAAAAAAACAATTGCTCAATCAATATTTAACGAAGCAGAGAGGAGACCAATGGGGGTGAATTCTCCTGATACAACGTTCACAATTCCTCAGCTCTGCTGGTCAGTAAAGGGGCCCAACAATCGCGCCCCCCGGGCACGCTGGGCAGTTGCTCGGGGGGCCCCACTTGCCTGGAGGGCCCCACCCAGGGCCGATCCTCAGTGCTGCAATCTGCTGCAGAAGACATGAAGTTGACTGACTGCACTGCACTGGTTGCTCGTCACAAGCTAGAATCGCCGACCGCCCGGCGTCTAGCTGGCAACCAGTGACTTCAGTCTCAGGCTGAGGTCGTGGCCGCCCCCTTCGCGGCTAGTGAACAAGCCCCGCCCACATCTGCCATGGTCTTCAGACAGCGTGGCTCAGAGGGAGTGGAGGCAGAGCGGAGCGAAGTTTTCGGTCTCTAAAGAAAGAGATTGATCTAGACGGACGGCCCTGAGATAGCTGCCTTGCTGTGACTCACTGCACTAAGTCGGCGGCCTCAGGTAAGTCCATCAAACACAGCCACTGTGCCCATCAAAGCTGCCACTGTGCCCATCAAACGCTGTAACGTTATTGTCCAAAGGTTGTGTTAAGGTTTAAATACTGATTTTGTTATGGTCTTATTGATAATGTGCATTTTTATTCTCGTGCGTGATTGTGTAGACAGCGCCCCAGTGCACTGTATTGCCCGGGGGCCTATAACGCTCTTAAGATGGGCCCTGTCGCTAACTGAGTTTTGGTGGCACTTATTGGTGGATAAATGTCGAAGCTTCATGCATGGTCAAGGTATCTCTGTGTCAATACTTTGTAGAACCTCCTTTCTCTGCAATTACAGCTGCAAGTCTTTTTGGGGATGTCTCTACCAGCTTTGCACATCTAGAGAGGGACATTTCTGCCCATTCTTCTTCTTTGCAAAATATCTCAAGCTCTGTCAGATTGGATGGAGAACGTCTGTGAACAGCCAATTTTCAAGTCTGGCCACAGATTCTCAATGCGATTTAGGTCTGGACTGTGACTGGGCCATTCTAACACATGAATATGCTTTGATCTAAACATTCCA
>JBBDGP010004404.1:0-88636 GCA_037952835.1 Lithobates septentrionalis
CTGTGAATGAAGGAGGGGATGGGACATTTGCTGTGAATGAAGGAGGGGGAGGGGACATTGCTGTGAATGAAGGAGGGGGAGGGGACATTGCTGTGAATGAAGAGGGGAGGGGACATTGCTGTGAATGGAGGAGGGGGAGGGGACATTGCTGTGAATGGAAGGAGGGGGAGGGGACATTGCTGTGAATGGAGGAGGGGGGAGGGGACATTGCTGGAGACATTGCTGTGAATGGAGGAGGGGGAGGGGACATTGCTGTGAATGGAGGAGGGGGAGGGGACATTGCTGTGAATGGAAGGAGGGGGAGGGGACATTGCTGTGAATGAAGGAGGGGGAGGGGACATTGCTGTGAATGAAGGAGGGGGGAGGGGACATTGCTGTGAATGGAGGAGGGGGAGGGGACATTGCTGTGAATGGAGGAGGGGAGGGGACATTGCTGTGAATGGAGGAGGGGAGGGGACATTGCTGTGAATGGAGGAGGGGGAGGGGACATTGCTGTGAATGGAGGAGGGGGAAGGGGACATTGCTGTGAATGGAGGGAGGGGAGGGGACATTGCTGTGAATGAAGGAGGGGGAGGGGACATTGCTGTGAATGAAGGAGGGGGGAGGGGACATTGCTGTGAATGGAGGAGGGGGAGGGGACATTGCTGTGAATGGGAGGAGGGGGAGGGGACATTGCTGTGAATGGAGGAGGGGGAGGGGACATTGCTGTGAATGGAGGAGGGGGAGGGGACATTGCCTGTGAATGGAGGAGGGGAAGGGACATTGCTGTGAATGGAGGAGGGGGAGGGGACATTGCTGTGAATGGAGAAAGGGGAGGGGACATTGCTGTGAATGGAGGAGGGGGAGGGGACATTGCTGTGAATGGAGAGGGGAGGGGACATTGCTGTGAATGGAGGAGGGGGAGGGGACATTGCTGTGAATGGAGGAGGGGGGAGGGGACATTGCTGTGAATGGAGGAGGGGGAGAGGATATTCTCTGGATGAGGATGAGATATAAATCTAAACAACCCGACCCAAGAGGAGAATGGATGATCACAGATGAACTAATACACCAGGACAGGATGGGGGATTCTGTTTTGTAATGAAGAAGATAAAAACTGAACATTTCATATATATTCTGACTCAGAGAACACAGCCGCCATTATTCTGTCATCCTGGTATTTATCTTACACACCTGGCTCCCCCTCCCCCTCCCCCATGGTGGGGGATCCTTGTTCTCTGAATGGAGTCTCCCCTCCCCCGATGTGTCACTGCCGGCCTTTCCACACGGACTCCGTGTCACCCACATGGACTGATCCCTGCAGGAGAGATCAGAACTGGGTTTGTATGAAGCTGTGTGCTGGAGGAGGACAATACAGGAGGACTCATCAGACGATCGATCAGCCTGGGAGCCCCCAAATCAGGGACAGAGGAGCCCTTGAAGAGTGCTGGGGGGACCCCAATGGGGGATGGGATGGAAGTTTCTGATAATCTTACTGTATATCATCAGTCTATGTATTCATCATTACATACACAGCAGGGATTGGGATTTCATTCTCTATAATACTGAGTGACATTCTATATATTAATGGAATACAAATAGAGAAGCAGCTATTAGTGCAGTGATATTATTGAGGAACGTTTAATGGAGCGCAGACCATATACTGCAGATCATATCAGAGGGACATTCCGGGGTTTTGATGCAGTTTAATGTGGAATAAAGTTGTAATAAATAAAATGTCATTTGAACTTTTAGGCCCCTTTCACACGGGGTGATCCGCTCACTGTGCAGAGATGGACCTGGAAGAGTCCCGCTCTCCTCTATGGGGAGATCCGATGAAAACCGACCGCCTGTCCATTTTCATCCAAACCCATCCAAACCAGTGAACGGATGGCAAACGTATCTCTATACGTCTGTTTCCAGCAGATCTTGTTGGATCGGATGCCAGGCGGGTGTCGGCAGACACAGATCCTCTGACATCCGTCTCACTATAGAAGTCAATGGGTGGCCTGATCGGATACCCCTGAAAAATGGACAGGCAGATCCGATCAGTCTGATGGTGTGAAAGGGGCCTTACTCCTAAGAACCTGGCTGGTGATACATTGTAAAATAAAGACATTTCTCATCTCCCTGTAATGTGAGGATTCCTATGGAGTAGATAAAGCTGAGATGGTCATACATGTAATACAATTATCATGGTGTACTGGTGTGTAATAATTCTTACCAGTTGAGTGGCTGATTAGAAGTTTGGTGAAGCTTTCATATATTTTCTCTTGTTCAAACATTTTATTGAAAGAATAGAATAAGTATACATAGATAAGGAGCAAAAGAGAAAATTCCCATCAATAGAAAGGATAAGACAGGATCTACCATAATGCAATGAGAGGGACGCAGCCCTTAAAGAAATAAGGTTCACGTGGGGGGGGGGGGGACATTCAGGAGGATCATACAACATCTCATTTCTTACAGATGTAAAAAGCTATAGGTAACATAGTAGAATAATTACAGATAGGTATGGTAGCAGGATCACTGAGTAACCTCTCACAAATTAAAGCTCAAGAGAGAGAAATCCTCGTGTGAAGTAAAAATGAGGATACTAGGATCTCCGGTGAATAAAACCAGAGAAAAGGGGAGATGATCACCACCCTTAGGTAGGACCATGGGTCTTGTAGAGTTGTCGCAGATGATATCCTGTCAAATATATACAGTATATACTAGTGAGGCAATGCTAGTGTAGCACCCTCTAGTGTGCTAGAAGTAGAATAGGTTTTATGTTAAGTGTAGGTAAATTGTCAGGCTTGGCTGACAGCCAAGCCTGTGTAGTTTTGGTTTATCTGGGTCAGGGGAGTGACTCAGGGAGGCTGGTATGACTCACGGGCAGCATCTATAAGACCTTCCCCTATTTCTAGAAACTGGTGGAAGATTCTAGAAGAATGGGAGTGGAGGTGAGGAGGAGCTGTTTGGAGTATTCATGAGGGCCCTGACCAATCCCCAACAGATTGGTTGGCAGGGGGGCAGCCCCCTCAAATACTCTGGGTCAGCCCAGCTGGGGCAGTGTGGAGTTCGGGTGGAAGATAGAGATGTAGTGTTAGGCTGTCGGTGGCCCCGGAAGGGTTCCCCCTAGTCTGGGTGGTGTTCTTGGGCCTGTGCATAGCTGCGTAAGGAACCTTCTTTATGGTGCATGAGGGTGTCCTGTCCAGAGGCACGGGAGCAAGTAAAAGACAGCAGGAGAACACTGCCAGGCAAATCTCTAGGAAAGAAGACAGCCAAATGGGCTGGTGAGAGTTGCAGCTGAGAGGCATATCTGAGAGGACTGGGTGAGAGCAGTCTGAGATAGATGCAGAGTCAGTCTGGGAAGACTGTAAAGTTTTAGCCAGGAGGGCTGGTGAAAGTTATAGCTACAACCAGGTGGGCTGGCAGTGCCTGAAGAGGTGGTACTGGGATCACAAGCCACAGGAGGACAGCTGGGCACTAGGACTTTTTGCTACACTACTAGAGGGGCCTGCGGTCCCTGCCCATAAAGGGTAGTTGCTACAGTTCTAACTGAGCCTTTGGTAGATCATCCAAATGGCAGCAGGTCCTGGGAGTTGTAGTTCTACAAGCAAGATTGTTCTGGAGGTAGAAGGAGAAGAGTGTGTACAGGCTGAAAATAGTTGTGTCCCTGAAGAGTTTTGCTACTACCTTGATCAAGTGGGCATCCCATAAATACCCTCAACCCATCCAAACTCAATACCCCCAATAAAATACAATAACAAAGCTGCAAGGACTGATTCTTATCTCCGGTGTGTGTGGAAGATTCTGTGTGTCAGGCCATGCGGGGTGGGAGATACCTTTTACTCATCAGTGGCTCCTGCGGGGGTACATATAGGGGATGTTGCCCGGGATATCACGCAAACTCACGGGGTCCTGCAAACTCGATGTTCGCCATCGGCCTGCTATTGCGGTGAGGAGAGGCAGAACGGGGAGGTGTAAACAAGGCATTTCCCTGTTCTGCCTAGCAACATGACAGGGATCTACTGCTCCCTGTCATCGGGAGCAGTGATCTCTGTCATGTAGTGAGCCCATCCCCCCTACAGTTAGAACACATACAGGGAACACACTTAACACCTTGATCGCCCCCCAGTGTTAACCCCTTCCTGCCAGTAATATTTACACAGTAATCAGTGCCTTTTTATAGCACTGATCACTGTATAAATGCCAATGGTCCCAAAAATGTGTCAAAAGAGTCTGATCAGCTCGTTGCCATTATTAGTAAAAAAAAAAAAATAAGCAATAAAAATGCCATAAAACTATCCCCTATTTTGTAGACGCTATAACATTTGCGCAAACCAATCAATATACGCTTATTGCTATTTTTTGACCAAAAATATGTAGAAGAATACATATTGGCCTAAACTGAGGAAGACATTTTTTTTTTTAATTTGGGGATATTTATTATAGCAAAAAGTAAAAAATTTAGTTTTTTTTTTCAAAATTGTCACTCTTTTTTTAGTTATAGCGCAAAATATAAAAAGCGCAGAGATGATCAAATACCACCAAAAGAAAGCTCTATTTGTGGGGGAAAAAGGACGTCAATTTTGTTTGTGTGCAGCATTGTTTGACCATAGCAATTGTCAGTTAAAGCGACGCAGTGCAGTATTGCAAAAAATGGCCTGGTCATGAAGGGGGTAAATCCTTCTGGGGCTGAAGTGGTTAATACATTATTTCTTTAGAATTGCCAAACATTATATACTCCTGGAGTAAAAATCCAATAAGATATTTATTATTTTTGGTATTAAGGTTTAAACATGCACTACAGACACAGATTTAGCCGTTGTGATATAAAACGTCTTTATAGATAAAACCAAGTTTCACAAACAAACAAATATATTGCTTTTTGACAAGCAGAAGTACAAGTTGAAAATATAAAAAACCCAAAAACTGTAAACTCTGTTGGCTGTAATGCCATTGCACAAATTACCTGAATATATTACTAGCATTAAATATTAAGAAAAAAAATTAAAAAAGCCTTTTTCCTTGATATTTTTTTTTTCTTTCAGCAGCTTAGTAGATGGCCCCTAATTATTCTTATGTGGTGGTGCAGTGTTCATTTTGACGTCAAATTTAGTTTTAGTCATAGTCTTTTTGACTAAAATGCCATTTTAGTTTTATAAGACAGGAGGACCCCCACCATGTCGACATCCAATGTATAAAAGAAAAGGGTTCCGACGCTCCAAATATTGTGATGCCTTCATAGGATGGTGTAATAATAGCTTAAATGGCACATCTAATGTAGATAATATAGGAAAAACAAAGGAGAGGAGGTAGCCATCCTCAGAGGGTGTCCAAAAACCTCTGTCGGCATGCAATTGAGAAGGAGGGGGGTTTTGGGAGGCGCCAACTCTATTGATACTAACAGATAATGTTAATGTAGTGCAGTATATACACTCTATACCATAGTTGCCAACATTGTAAAAAAAAATTTAGGGACCCTTTTTTGGCTGTAGGCGGAATCTTGTTATAATTAGGGGGCATGCGTTTGTGGGCGTGGCATAGGGGAAAAGTAAAAATGCGGCGCACTAAGCGCGCCGCAGCGAAAAATGGGCATGGTTTATGTGAATAATGGGCGTGTCTTAAATGGACGTGGCTTAAAGGGGGTGTGGTTAGAGTCAGAGATGAATGAGGGATGGAGAGGGAAAGGGGGGGAGAGGGATGGAGGGACAGAGGCCCAGATCCTACACAACAATAGAAATCTGTGTATTATAGAAAGTTTAACAATCAGCAGATAAAGATACTCCAAACACCTGGTTGTTATGGTGTCAGGATGATTGAAGCGCATTATTTCTATTATTACATTGTAATATAAAATTAAATCATTCAACTCACAATAATGCTGAATCAGTGGGATCCCTGAGCGTGTCACCTGCCACGTCGCCTGCCACCAGCCATCCGTCCTTTCATCAGGTGTCCCAGCAGAGTCCGTCCTTGCATCAGGTGTCCCAGCAGAGTCCGTCCTTGCATCAGGTGCCCCCAGCAGAGTCCGTCCTTGCATCAGGTGCCCCCAGCAGAGTCCGTCCTTGCATCAGGTGCCCCCAGCAGAGTCCGTCCTTGCATTAGGTGCCCCCAGCGGAGCCCCCCTTACATCAGATGTCCCCAGCGGAGCCCCCCCTTACATCAGATGTCCCCAGCGGAGCCCCCCCTCACATCAGATGTTCCCAGCGAAGCCGCCCCACACATCAGATGTTCCCAGCGGAGCCCCCCCACACATCAGATGTTCCCAGCGGAGCCCCCCACACATCAGGAGTCCCCAGTGGAGCCCCCAGCGGAGCCCCCCCACACATCAGGAGTCGCCAGCGGAGCCCCCCTGCCATCAGGAGTCCCCAGCGGAGCCCCCCTCACATTAGGAGTCCCCAGCGGAGCCCCCTCACATCTGGAGTCCCCAGCGATGCCCCCCCTCACATCAGGAGTCCCCAGCGGAGCCCCCTCACATTAGGAGTCCCCAGCGGAGCCCCCCTCACATCAGGAGTCCCCAGCGGAGCCCCCCTCACATCAGGAGTCCCCAGCGGAGCCCCCCACACCAGGAGTCCCCAGCGGAGCCCCCCTCACATCAGGAGTCCCCAGCGGAGCCCCCCTCACATCAGGAGTCCCCAGCGGGCCCCCCTCACATCAGGAGTCCCCAGCGGGCCCCCCTCACATCAGGAGTCCCCAGCGATGCCCCCCCTCACATCAGGAGTCCCCAGCGGAGCCCCCCCTCACATCAGGAGTCCCCAGCGGAGCCCCCCCTCATATCAGGAGTCCCCAGCGGAGCCCCCCCTCACATCTGAGTCCCCATCAGCACAGTCTTCCTTACATCTGGTGCCCCCCTGTGACATCCAGACTATACGGCCCCCCCCCGTGACATCCAGACTATACGACCCCCCCCGTGACATCCAGACTATACGCCCCCCCGTGACATCCATACTATATGCCCACCGTGACATCCAGACTATATAGCCCCTCTCCCCGTGACACCCAGACTATACGGCCCCCCCCTGTGACATCCAGACCGGCCCCCCTGTAAAATCCAGACCAGCCCCCCCTGTGACATCCAGACCAGCCCCCCCTGTGACATCCAGACCAGCCCCCCCCTACGACATCCAGACCAGCCCCCCCCGTGACATCCAGACCCCCCCCTATGACATCCAGACTGGCCCCCCCTGTGACATCCAGACACCCCCCCTATGACATCCAGACTGGCCCCCCCTGTGACATCCAGACCAGCCCCCTGTGACATCCAGACCAGCCCCCCCTGTGACATCCAGACCAGCCCCCTGTGACATCCAGACCAGCCCCCCCTGTGACATCCAGACCTGCCCCCCCTGTGACATCCAGACCGGCCCCCCTGTGACATCCAGACCGGCCCCCCTGTGACATCCAGACCGGCCCCCCCATGACATCCAGACTGGCCCCCCCTGTGACATCCAGACCAGCCCCCCCTGTGACATCCAGACTGCCCCCCTGTGACATCCAGACCGCCCCCCCTATGACATCCATCGAGCGGAGCCGCATGGTTACAGTAGAGATTGAGCTGTGGCGCCGCCCATCCCCTGTCCCTTTCCATAACAGGTCACAGAGACTGGCAGCAGGGCGGAGCGGGCCGGGGGTGGGCGGCGTTGCAGCTCAATCTCTACTTTAAGCCATCTAGCCAGCCTACGGTCTCCTAAAAATGGCGGCCGGCGGAGACATCGTCTCTGCCGGCCGCGGACCTCTAGCGGCCCGCGGCGAAAATCGTGAAAAAACTAATTTCTCGGGACATCTCCCGGGAAACGATTAGATCGGGAAAAGGGTCTAAATCCCGGGAATGTCCAGAGAAATTCGGGACAGTTGGCAAGTATGTCTATACACTTACTGGTTCGCAGCTTCAGAATGGGGTGGCGGTGTCCATAAAACGTAAAGATGTCCTGTGATGTGCTGGTGCTAGGGCGCAGGCTTCGGTGGCAGTCTCTAAACTCAGGGGAAGTTATGCTCCTGGATGATAATGCGGTTCAGCAGTGTCCAGTGTGTTGAAGCTCCACTCTAACCACCCTGGAACGCGGAAGCGGGCGTGACGTCAGCGGTGCACGGAGAGCATGCAAACATAGATAGTGGAATGTACAGGCTACGCGCTCAGGGCTCACAGCTCCTTCTACTGGCCTGTCAGCTCTCAGGAGGAGAACAGCTTAAATAGAAATACAGGACATTTGACTGAAAGGAAGTGGGCGGGGGGTCTGTGGCTGTGGAACCATAACAGCCACCAGACCAACATTTATGCAAAAGTAGAAATACAAAATGGGGATAAGATTTAAAAGTCAATTAATTGTATGAAAAGCACTTTATTATAAAATATGACAATGAAAAATATATAAAAAAATATATATAAGAATATATACAGGTATATGGGAAAAATAAAGAATAAAAAATAATAAAAAATGAAAAATATATATATAAAAGGAAAAAACTGACAATAAAAAAGGGGTGTATGAGAAAAGCATTAAAATGCATTAGAAATGCATGGAAATGCAGTAATAATTGGTAAAACAGTGGAACACATTGGAAAATGAAAAAAAGGGGGTGTGGGGGGGGGGGTTACACGCCACTTGGGTGAAGGAATTCCTCCCCTTCCCCCCTTTTTTTCATTTTCCAATGTGTTCCACTGTTTTACCAATTATTACTGCATTTCCATGCATTTCTAATGCATTTTTAATGCTTTTCTCATACACCCCCTTTTTATTGTCACTTTTTTCTTTTTATATATATATTTTTCATTTTTTATTTTTTATTATTTTTTATTCTTTATTTTTCCCATATGCCTATATATATTTTTATATATATATTTTTCATTGTCATATTTTATAATAAAGTGCTTTTCATACAATTAGTTGACTTTTAAATCTTATCCCCATTTTGTACTTCAAATGTAGTCCGCTGGACTTTTGCATGAATGTAGGTCCGCTGGCTGTTATGGTTCCACAGCCACGGACCCCCCGCCCACTTCCTTTCAGTCAAATGTCCTGTATTTCTATTTAAGCTGTTCTCCTCCTGAGAGCTGACAGGCCAGTAGAAGGAGCTGTGAGCCCCGAGCGCGTAGCCTGTACATTCCACTAACTATGTTTGTATGCTCTCCGTGCACCGCTGACGTCACGTCCGCGTTCCAGGGTGGTTAGCGTGGAGCTTCCACACACTGGAGACCGCTGAACCGCTTTATCATCCAGGAGCATAACTTCCCCTGAGCTTAGAGACTGCCACCGAAGCCTGCGCCCTAGCACCAGCACATCACAGGACATCTTTACGTTTTATGGACACCGCCACCCCATTCTGAAGCTGTGAACCAGTAAGTGTATAGAGTGTATATACTGCACTACATTAACATTATCTATCAGTATCAATAGAGTTGGCGCCTCCCAAAACCCCCCCTCCTTCTCAATTGCATGCCGACATCCAATGATCGGAGAAAAAGGATTGAGAGAGTGACTCTCTCAAAAAAAGAATGGACTTTGTGGGCACAACACGGCGGTAATTAAAAAAAAATATATATCTTTATTACAAAAAGGTTAAAACCACATAAAGATATAACAAATACAACACCCTCTACTAGACAAACAACAGGTACCCAATAAACAAACATGGAGGTATGGAACCTATTGTTTGGTTGGTGAGAGGTCCATCAAAAGTATAAACAAAAGGAGTATATATAATATTCAAAAGGTAAAGTCCAAGAACTCCTCCATGCTTGCTTGTCAACGCGTTTCACATCTAAATGCTTCCTCGGGACATACTGGGTAGGTGCTTACTGACCATGAAGATCAAGTAAGGGGTGAAACCACACACAACAAAGGAAAACCAAATTAGTACTTCCAAGAATCCAAGATTTAAATTGAAAGCATTCAACTCCCACGTAGGACACCTGGACCACCAAAAAGGTCCACCTTCCAGGGTGACCAAAAAGAACTGGCAGCTCTATCAAAGGCAAGGTAGTGCGAGTCAGTTGGAGCTCAAATACAAGGGATAGATAAATCAAATACAAGAATCCAAATGTAAGCATCATATATAGTATCAACACCCCTCACAAGTGGAATTGTCTCTTCACACAATCTTCAATAGAGCTTGCCCACCGCCAGGTAAAGATATAGAAGCCTTCAACTTGTATGTCAGGTGTCCCCCACTTGGGAGCTCAATATTGGAGCTAAACCAAAACACCCGATAGGGTTGGGGCACCTTGGAAATCCAGACGACACGGGTATCCCCGCCAGATCACCCTCTGTTTATTGGGTATCTGTTGACCATTGTCTAGTAGAGGGTGTTGTGTTTGTTATATCTTTATGTGGTTTTAACCTTTTTGTAATAGATATGAATTTTTATAATTACCGCCCATTTTAGCTTTAGTCATATTTTAGTCATCTGAATTGTTTTAGTTTTATTCGTATATTAGTCGACGAAAATAGTGTTAATGTAGTCGATGAAAATATTTTAGTCTACGTAATTAACACTGTTGGCCACGAGATGGAGCTCATGATACAGGAATTTAATCTCGACACGGACATGTTTTTAGCTTGCAGAATGCTTCTGACATTTCTATAACTAATGTTTTATAATTATACCTCATAAAGTGCATATGTGATTTTCAGTGCCAAGTCCAAAATAAAACACACCTTTGCCCGAGTAGACAAAAATCCTTGCACCAGCCCTGAGTGCACGGCACTGATATATTATTATCATCCCAATACTAGAGGAGCAGTCTGGGATACAGAAAATATAAGTGATATCTGACCACCAATGCTGGAGATGAGAATGAGCGTCACCTTAACAAGTCTCCTAATCCTCATCCGATTCAAGATATTCTGTAGATCTTCAATTTTAACTCTGTTTTTTGATTAACAACCCCAATCCAGACTACACAGATCATTTATTCCTGATATCATTACACATTATTGCTCAAGATTCATTTTATCATCATTTTTGTGCACCCTCCCTGTAATATTATTTTATTTGAATGGTAAAGGACAAATTTTATTTTATTTGTATATTGATTTATGTATTATTTTTATACTATCTATAAGTGTCACATAAATGATATCCTTTAAAGAAGATCTATCATTAAATAGTTTTATTGTTAACTCCTCATGGGACTACTAAGTGCATATATCACTTGTTAGTGTTCAAATTAGTCCCTTTGTATTTAGGCAGCGTGATCCTTCAGTTTCTTCTTCCTGTTCTATGACACTGCTAGAGAGGAGACAGATTTGTGATTGACTTTTCCCATGTGGAAGGCTAAGAGCTCAGACGGGCTGCCGCCCCTTGTATTTATAGCCCACCACAAGGGGGCAGAACCATAAACACTGGGGAGTTGGCAGCCTTAACCCTTTTCTAACTACCTGGGCAGCCTGTTAGACAAGAACTCACTAACACAGACTTTATTATAAACACAATACAAACCAGTAACTTTAGGTAGTGGACACCCCAATAGTAGGCACCTATATACAAGCTGCAGGAATAGAGGTTAGAGATAGGAGGGAGCTATGGTGGTGGAGTTTAGGGTTGTAGTGAAGCTGTAGGAGTGGGGATTGGGTTAGAGTGGACCTATAGGAAGAGAGGTTATAGATAGAATGGATCTCCAGTGATGGGGGTTAGGGTGAAACTGTAGTACTGGGGATAAGGTTAGGATGGACCTATATGAAGAGAGGTTATATAGAGGATGGATCTCCAGTGATGGAGGTTAGGGTTAGGGTAACGCTTTAGGACTGGGGGTAGGGTTAGGGTGAAGCTGTAGGACTGGGGAGAGGGTTAGGGTGGACCTATAGGAAGAGAGGTTATATATGTAGGATGGATCTCCAATCTCCAGTGATGGAGATTAGGGTTAGGGTGAAGCTGTAGGGCTGGGGATAGGGTTGGGGTGGACCTATAGGAAGAGAGGTTATATATAGGATGGATCTCCAGTGATGAAGATTAGGGTTAGGATGAAGCTGTAGAACTGGGGGTAGGGTTAGGGTGAAGCTGTATGACTGGGGATAGGATGAAGCTGTAGGACTGGGGCTAGGGTTAGGGTGGACCTATGGGAAAAGAGGTTATATATAGGATGGATCTCAAGTGATGGAGGTTAGGGTGAAGCTGTAGGGCAGGGGATAGGGTTAGGTAGGAAGAGAGGTTATATATATATATATATATATATATATATATATATATATATATATATATATATATATATATATATATATCGGATGGATCTCCAGTGATGGAGATTAGGGTTAGGGTGGAGCTGTAGGACAGGGGATAAGGTTAGAGTGGACCTATAAGAAGAGAGGTGATATATAGGATGGATCTCCAGTGATGGAGGTTAGGGTGAAGCTGTAGGGCTGGGAATAGAATTAGGGTGAAGCTGGAGGACTGGGGATAGGCTTAGGATGAAGCTGTAGGACTGGGGATAGGGTTAGGGTGGACCTATAGGAAGAGATTTTATATATAGGATGGATCTTAAGTGATGGAGATTAGGGTTAGGGTGAAGCTGTAGGACTGGTGATAGGATTAGGGTTGACCTATAGGATGAGTGGTTTTATAAAAAGGATGGATCTCCAGTGATGGAGGTTAGGGTTAGGGTAGAGCTATAGGACTGGGGATAGGGTCAGGGTGGAGCTATAAGAACAGATGTTTTAGATAGGGTGGATCTCTAGTGGTGGAGATTAGGGATAGGGTGGAGCTGTAGTATTGGGGGTTGGGTTGGATCTGTAGTATTGGGGGTTGGGTTAGGGTGGATCTTTAGTGAAAAGGCTGTAGGGAATGCAGAAGATCATGGTTTGTCCATTCAGTGCTGTATAATTCCATTTTAAACCTTCATAAATTAGCATAAAAATGAACAAAAATGTGTCACACTTCAACAAAACACAAAGCAGTAGCTTGGCAGAAATTTTATTACATCACCTCCTGTAATAGAAATTTTTCTTTCCACTCTAGAGTCTAAATTAAACCGAGTGAAAGCTGACCTGATCTCTAAATGTAGGAGCTGCATGGACTCCTAGGGGGGGCAAATGTTAGTGAGATACATTTATGGGCGCCGTACCCTTCTATTTCCACAAGATGGCAGTCTATTAAAAGGAAAAAAAATGGGCCTTTCTAGGAATAGGAATAAATCTGCAAAACACAAAGTTAAAGCCCAACTCCAGGCACAAGAAAAATATTATCCGCACAGCACCACCAAACTGCAAGGATTAAATGCTCATTTTTGCCAAGGGTAGAGGAATAAAGTGTAATACTGAACTTACTTCTTGTTCTAACAGAGTCTCTCCAGCGGTGTGGCTTGTTCCCAAAAAGACTATTCTCGAAGGTGCTTCTGGCTGTGGTTGCACCTACAATGTGTGGTCATACAAGGGTTAATAGTCCTGCAAATCACGTTATGATGCCAAAAAAGCAACCGGAGTCCTGGAGAGAGAAGGTGTACTGGAGCTGCTTGAATGAGATAGGGTGAAGCTTGTAGGCAGGGCCGGTGCTACCACTAGGCAAACTAGGCAGCCGCCTAGGGCGCCCTGTTTCCTAGGGCGCCCGGCCACTGGTGTTCCTAGTCTCTTCTCTCTGAAGCAAGCAACTAAGTCTCAGCATCAGCAGGCAGCCGCCATTCCATTCGCACATAGAGTCAGAGGCGCAGTGGCAGCAGCGGTCTGTATCTGTGTCCCAACTCCCGAATGAATGGAAGCAAGCAAACATTCATTGATGGGCGCTGGTATGCTGCATTTGATGGGCACTGGTGAGGTGGCATTTGATGGGTGCTGGTGAGGCTGCATTTGATGGGCACTGATAGGCTGCATTTGATGGGCGCTGGTGAGGCTGCATTTGATGGACACTGATAGGCTGCATTTGATGGGCACTGATAGGCTGCATTGGATGGGCGCTGGTGAGGCTGCATTTGAGGGGCGCTGGTGAGGCTGCATTTGATGGGCACTGATAGGCTGCATTTGATGGGCACTAATAGGCTGCATTTGATGGGCGCTGGTGAGGCTGCATTTGACGGGTGCTGGTGAGGCTGCATTTGATGGGCACTGATAGGCTGCATTTGATGGGTGCTGGTGAGGCTGCATTTGATGGGCGCTGGTAAGGCTGCATTTTTTGGGCACTGGTGAGGTTGCATTTGATGGGCGCTGGTGAGGCTGCATTTGATGGGTGCTGGTGAGGTTGCATTTGATGGGCGCTGGTGAGGCTGCATTTGATGGGCGCTGGTGAGGCTGCATTTGATGGGTGCTTCATTAAAAAAGTGTGGTTTACATGGGCAGGGGAAAGGGGGTGGAGTCAGGGGTGAAGCCGGGTGGGGGCAGCAAAATGAGGTTTCGCCTAGGGTGTCAAAAATCCTTGCACCAGCCCTGCTTGTAGGACTGGGGATAGGGTTAGGGTGGACCTATAGGAAGAGAGGTTATAGGTGGGATGGATCTCCAGTGGTGGGGGATAGGGTTAGGGTGAAGCTGTAGGACTGGGGATAGGGTGGACCTATAGGAACAGAGGTTATAGATAGGATGGATCTCCAGTGATGGAGGTTAGGGTTGGGGTGAAGCTGTAGGACTGGGGATAGTGTTAGGGTGAAGCTGTAGGACTGGGGATAGGGTTAGGGTGAAGCTGTAGGACTGGGGATAGGGTTAGGGTGGACCTATATGAACAGAGGTTATAGATAGGAGGAATCTCCAGTGATGGAGGTTAGGGTTAGGGTGAAGCTGTAGGACTGGGGGATAGGGTGGACCTATATGAAGAAAGGTTATAAATAGGATGGATCTCCAGTGATGAGGGTTAGGGTTAGGGTGAAGCTGTAGGACTTGGGATAGGGTTCGGTTAAAGCTGTAGCACTGGGAATTTGGCTGAATTCGGACCTGAAATGAACCAAAAGTGGCACAGGACTCCTGTGCAATTCGCACTGGAGCAGCTGTAGAGATGTAAGAAAGGAGCTTTTAAAAAATATAAGAATGAAGGAACACTAGTGTCATTTAAATGCTACAAAGAGTTTAACAGAATATGTAAAAAGGAAATCAAGGGTGAAAAAATTCAAAATGAACGACAGATCGCAAAAAATAGTAGGACAAACCCCAAAAAATTCTTCAAATATATTAATAGTAAAAAGGTCAGGTCTGAGCATGTAGGCCCTTTACAAAATAATCTAGAGTCGGTGACTGGTGACAAGGAGAAGGCTAATTTATTAAATACTTTCTTCAGCTCTGTGTATACAAAAGAGCATGGGGAAGCTCATGTCCATAATGGGGGTGGTAGTGACACAGCCCCCTATGATCCACAATGGCTCAAAAGGGATATGGTCCAGAAATTATTAGACAGAATAAAGGTGGATAAAGCACCTGGACCTGATGGTATCCACCCACGGATCCTAAAAGAATTGAGCTCTGTAATTTCAAAGCCATTGTATCTAATTTTTAGGGACTCATTAATGACTGGAATAGTACCACTGGATTGGCGCAGGGCGAACGTGGTGCCTATATTTAAAAAGGGATCAAAGTCTTTACCAAGTAACTATAGACCTGTTAGTTTAACTTCTATAGTCGGGAAGATACTGGAGCATCTAATAAAAGACCACATAGACAAGTTCTTGCTGGAAAAAAAAACAGTTTAAGCAACAGACAGCATGGATTTATGAAAGACAGAAGTTGTCAGACAAACCTGATTTCTTTTTATGAAGAGGTAAGTAAAACCTTGGACAGAGGGGTGGCTGTGGACGTGGTATACTTGGATTTTGCAAAAGCGTTGGACACAGTTCCCCACACACGGCTCAGGTGTAAGGTAAAGTCTACAGACTTGGAAATATCAGTTTGTAAATGGATAGAAAATTGGCTAAAAGACAGAATTCAGAGAGTAGTGGTTAATGATTCTTAATCTGAATGGTCTAAGGTTATCAGTGGTGTACCCCAAGGTTCAGTGCTGGGACCCTTACTCTTTAATATCTTTATAAATGATATTGGGTCTGGGATCAAAAGTAACATTTCTGTCTTTGCAGATGACACTAAGCTATGCAGTGAAATAACGTCCTTACAGGATGTCTCCAATTTACAAGCTGACCTCAATGCTTTGTCTAATTGGGCGTCTATGTGGCAGATGAGGTTTAATGTTGATAAATGTAAAGTTATGCACTTGGGAGCTAAGAATATGCATCATACATACTAGGGGGAGTACAACTGCGGGAATCTGTAGTGGAGAAGGATCTGGGGGTTTTGGTAGATCATAAGCTCAATAATAACATGCAATGCCAAGCTGCGGTTTCCAAAGCGAGCAAAGTCCTTTCTTGTATTAGGAGAGGTATGGACTCCAGAGAGAGAGATATCATTTTGCCCCCCTGTACAAATCATTAGTAAGACCTCATCTGGAATATGCAGTTCAGTTTTGGGCACCAGTTCTCAAAAAGGATATCGGGGAACTGGAGAAAGTGCAGAGAAGGGCAACCAAACTGATAAGAGGCATGGAGGAGCTCAGCTATGAGGAAAGATTAGAGGAACTGAATTTGTTCACACTTGAGAAGAGGAGAATAAGGGGGGATATGATCAACATGTTCAAATATATAAAGGGTCCATATAGTGAACTTGGTGTTGAGTTATTCACTTTACGGTCAACACAGAGGACAAGGGGGCACTCTTTACGACTGGAGGAAAAGAGAATTCATCTTCAAATACGGAAAGGTTTCTTCACAGTAAGAGCTGTGAAAATGTGGAATAGACTCCCTCCAGAGGTGGTTCTGGCCAGCTCAGTAGATTGCTTTAAGAAAGGCATGGATACTTTCCTAAATGTACATAATATAACTGGGTACTGACATTTATAGGTTGATCCAGGGAAAATCCGATTGCCTCTTGGGGGATCAGGAAGGAACTTTTTCCCCTGCTGTAGCAAATTGGAGCATGCTCTGCTGGGGTTTTTTGCCTTCCTCTGGATCAACTGTGGGTATAGTATTGGGTATATTGGATTGTACGATTTTTTTTTTTTTTATGGTTGAACTGGATGGACTTGTGTCTTTTTTCAACCTGACTAACTATGTAACTATGTAACTATGTGTGAACTGGCTCCATAGAGAGCCAGTCACAGTCTCCTGTTATGCAAACTAAATGCAGGGAAACCCACATCGAATTTGCAATAGTGTGAACCCAGTCTAATACCGAACGTACTCCTTGCTCTAGGAGAGTCTCTCCAGCAGAGCGACTGTTCCAAAAAAGACTTCTCTTTCAAAAGACTGATGCCTCTGGCTGTGGTTGCACCTACAATGTGTGGTCATCCATGTACAATAAAGGGTTAATAGTCCTGCAAATTACGTTATGATGCTAAAGTACCAACCCGGAGTCCTGGAGAGAGAGGGGGATAGTGCTGGAGCTGTTTGAATGAGTGTAAGGTACTGTAAATATTGCATCCTTCCTCACAGTCATGGCATGTACAACCTCCCCTGTTCAAGAAAATCTGGTTCCACTGAGATGGCTTTTGAGCTTGGGGAAGAGGAGGAAATCTGAAGGTGCTTGATCTGGTGAGTATTGTGGTGGATCTGGTGAGTATGGTGGTGGATCTGGTGAGAATGGTGGTGGATCTGGTGAGTATGGTGGGTTGGGTAATAATTTGAAGCCACACTGATTGTCATTGCAACTGTAGAGATGTGAGGCCGAGTATTGTCTTGCTGGAACAGCACACCTTTTGACTCTCTCACAAAGTTGGGTTAGCAAATTCATGGTCTGGCCATTTGGAAGGAAATCCACCATCATCATCATCATGCCTTTACAATCCTAAAAACAGAGGCCATCACTTTTCCAGCTGAGCGTACAGACATGGCTTTCTATGGAAGTGCTGACCTGTGATGCCACTGTTTTAATTGTTCAGACTCAGGTTGATAATGGTGGACCCATGTTTTACCAGTGCTTACAAATCTGTCCATGAAGTTTGCAGTATTTATGTGAGTGGGCTGCCTCATGTGCAATGTGTGGAAAAGCACAAAAAAAACAAATGTGGGAATATGCAATCCCATTACACCTAGCGTGGGGCCTAAGAGATAAAGAGACTTCCAAACAACATTTTCTGAACATTTCCCCCAAACTGTTCTTGGCAGGATCATCAGGTAAGAATAATGGAAATCAGCCTGAAGAAAGAAAACAAATGCGACCAGCCACCATGTCTAAGGACATGTAATGCCGCGTACACACGGTCGGAATTTTGGCCAGCAAAAGACTGATTAGAGCTTTTCGTCGGAAAATGCGACCGTGTGCATGCTCCATCGCATGCTCAGTATCAAGTTGACACATGCTCTGAAGCATTGAACTTCATTTTTCTCGGCTCGTCGTAGTATTGTACGTAACCGCTTTCTTGACCGTCGGAATTTGGAGTGACCGTGTGTAGGCAAGACCGCTTGAGCGGGATTCCGTCGGAATTCCGTCAGAAAAACCTTCGGAGTTCATTCCGACAAGAAAACCGGTTGTGTGTACGCGGCATAAGGTGTAATATGTTACATATTTGTTCTTGGGTTTAGATACATTTTTATTTATTCTTCTGATTTTTTCATATATTTTATATAAGCTGCTGAGACAGGATGAGACACACAGAGCTTTTCTGCTATCATTCAGGGTGAGCAATAGGGATGAGCCGAACACTCCCCGGTTCGGTTCGCACCAGAATCTGCGAACGGCCCGAAAATTTGCACGAACGTTAGAACGTCTATGGGACTCGAACGTTCAAAATTAAAAGTGCTAATTTTAAAGACTAATTTGCATGGTATTGTCCTAAAAAGGGTTTGGGGACCCGGGTCCTGCCCCAGGGGACATGTATCAATGCAAAAAAAAGTTTTAAAAACGGCTGTTTTTTCGGGAGCAGTGATTTTAATGATGCTTAAAGTAAAAAAAAGTGAAATATTCCTTTAAATATTGTACCTGGGGGGTGTCTATAGTATGCCTGTAAAGTGGCGCATGTTTCCCGTGCTTAGAACAGTCCCTGCACAAAATGACATTTTTAAAGGAATAAAAGTCATTTAAAACTGCTTGTGGCTTTAATGTAATGTCGAGTCCCGGCAATATGGATGAAAATCAGTGAGACAAATGGCATGGATACCCCCCAATCCATTACCAGGCCCTTTGGGTCTTGTATGGATATTAAGGGGAACCCCACACCCAAATTATAAAAAGGAAAGGCCCTATATACTCTGAACAGCAGTATAAAGGCGGTGCAAACAAGACAGGGACTGTAGGTTTGTTGTTAAGTAGAATCTGTTTGTAATTTTGAACTGGTACATTATTTAAAGTGTTTAGCTCCAGCCAAAAAATCTATTTTAATCTTTTTGGAAAACATAGGGAAGGGTTATCACCCCTGTGACATTTGTTTTGCTGTCCCTGCTCCTCTGCAGAAGATTTCACCTCACTTTCTGTCCCAATGACAAATGTTTTTAGAAAATTTGGAGTTTTTAGTTAAACAAGGATTGGTGATAAAGCATCAGTGGAAAGGAGAAAAGTTTTTCCCATATTAACTCTTACAGGAGAGAATTTCCTTTACTAGGGGTAGATTTCATCTCACTTCCTGTTGTCTCCTTCCGTTTGCAAGTAGGAGTCGTTTGTAAGTTGGATGTTTTAAAGTAGGGGCCTGCCCTATATACTCTGCAGAAATTGTGGCCTTAGGTGTTGGTGTTGCCACAACACTGTAAGCCCTCACAGGGCCCTGCTGTGAAATATTAGATCAAGAATTGTAATTACATGCCCCTGTTGAACAGGGGCAGAAAAATTGGGCCTTTGGTGATGGTGGTGGTGCTGGTGCCACAACACTGTAAGCCCTCACAGTTACTCTTGGTGGGCGCAGAAACGGGCCCTGCTGTGAAATATTAGATCAAGAATTGAAATGACATGCACCTGTTGAACAGGGGCAGAAAAACTGGGCCTTTGGTGGTGGTGGTGGTGCTGGTGCCACAACACTGTAAGCCCTCACAGTTACTCTTGGTGGGCGCTGGAACGGGCCCTGCTGTGAAATATTAGATCAAGAATTGTAATTACATGTCCCTGTTGAACAGGGGCAGAAAAATTGGGCCTTAGGCACTGGTGCTGGTGTCACAACACTGCAACCCCTCACAAATACTCTAGTTGGAGCACAGGAACGAGCCCTGCTGCAAAGTATTGCATCAAAAATTGTAATTACAGGCCCCTGTTAAACAGGGGCTAAAAAATTGGGCCTTAGGCACTGGTGCTGCTGCCACAACACTGCAACCCCTTACAGATACTTTAGTTGAGCGCAGCAACGAACCCTCCTGCAAAATATTGCATCAAAAATTGTAATTGCATGCCCCTGTTAAACAGTGGCAGAAAAATTGGACCTTAGGCACTGGTGCTGGTGCCACGACACTACAACCCCTCACAGATACTCTAGTTGGAGCGCAGGAACGAGCCCTGCTGCAAAGTATTGCATCAAAAATTTTAATTACACGCCCCTGTTAAACAAGGGCAGAAAAATTGGGCCTTAGGCACTGGTGCTGGTGCCACAACACTGCAACCCCTCACAGATACTCTAGTTGGAGCGCAGGAACGAGCCCTGCTGCAAAGTATTGTATCAAAAATTGTAATTACACGCCCCTGTTAAACAGGGGCTGAAAAATTGGGCCTTAGCTACTGGTGGTGGCGCCCAGAACCAAAAATGTTCTTACAAGCTATCAGCATGATCATTGAGGAGGAAGAGGATAATCACTCAGCATAACAGGATAGTCACTCAACATCACCATAGGCAGTCTTTGAAGGGATCTGACATTTCCAAAAAAATTATTCGGTTACATCAGCATCAGGTGCTTGGTAGCTGGTGGTGATCCAAGACTGATTCATTTTTATAAAGGTCAGTCAATCGACCGAGTCGGTGGACAGACGCACCCTGTGATTGGTTACAAAGCCTCCAGCAGCACTGAATGTGCGTTCCGAAAGAACTCTGGATGCAGGACAGGCCAGTAGCTCAATTGCATACTGTGCAAGCTCTGGCCAGTGATCCATCCTCAAGACCCAGTAACCCAGAGGATTTTCGGTGGGAAAGGTGTCCAAGTCAGATCTTGCCCCTAGGTATTCCTGCACCATGTAAAACAGACGCTGGCGATTGTTGCTGGAACAGATCATACCTTGGGGCTGCGGACTAAAAAATTGTCTGTACGCATTGGTCAGACGGCCACCTTCTCCACCGCTTCTCCACCGCTCCTTCTTTGACTGATCGAAGCCTCAGCAACACGTTGTCCAGGAACAGGACTTTGTAACCTCCCAGTCTCTGGGAACGCGCTGCACAGACCTTTCTGCAAGGCCTCCCGAAGATGTTTCATCCTCTGCACCCTCTGCGACGGCAAGATAAGGTCCTCAACCTTACCCTTGGATCGAGGAGGGTTGCCAGCCAGTATTGATCCCTCTCCTTGATACCACGAATACGAGGATCCTTCCGCAGGCTTTGCAGGATCAGGGAGGCCATGCAGCGTAGGTTTGCTGAGGCATTCGGTCCGGAGTCCTCTGGGTCACTAAGGACGACATGATCCGCAGCCACCTCCTCCCAGCCACGTACAAGTCCATGGGTTTCTTGGGACTGAAAATTATCCCTTAAAGACTGCTGCTCATGCTGAGTGCCAGGCTCCACCTCTATGCTGACACAATCCTCTTCCTCCTCCTCCTCCTCTTCCTGTGTGATCGGCGGGCACGCAGGAACACTGTCTGGAGGGGGTCGGGATCGGGGAAGGGGGAGGGAAGGGGAATCTACCAGGAAAGCAACAGAATAAGAAGGTTAAGGGCCTCTTACTCTTGAGGAAGAATGATGAAACACAGAAAGTGTAAATAAAGATGGTAGGCCTAAAAATAATTACCTATAATGTACGCGGCCTAAATGCTCCCATGAAAAGGGCTAACATAGTTGGCGAACTGAAACTCCTGAGGGCGGACGTAGTATTTCTGCAGGAGACCCATTTCTCCATAAATACTAATTATAAAATATTTTCGAAAGATTTCCCCCTATGGTATAACAGGGATTCCCCGATCAGCCGAGCAAAAGGAGTGGCCATAGGGTTTGCCAGTGGGGTACGATTTAAACTAGACGAGAGAAAGGTAGACCCCGAAGGGCGATATTTGTTTTTGAGAGGAAAATTAAACGGAGCAGAGTGCACCCTGGCAAACATCTATGGCCCAAATAAAAATTCCATCGGCTACCTACTGAAGGTAATGGCTGACCTAATTGAATTCAAGAAAGGGGGTGTAATAATGGGGGGCGATTTCAATTTTTGCTTAGAGCCGATGGAGGACAGTACGTCACGTGCACATGGGACTGAAATGAGATGGAGGAATAAATTAAAAAAGAAGCTGCACCAATACCAACTGGTAGACGTTTGGAGGTTACAGCACCCCAAAATAAGAGACTATACATTCCACTCCCCTGTACACGGGTCGTACTCTAGATTGGATTTTTTTTGATGGAGCACAGGTTACTAGAGGCGGTTATCGGGGCAAATATCGGTATAATGACTTTCTCTGATCAAGCGCCGGTGACGTTACAATTACAGATAGGAGAGCTCGACAGAAGAAGTAATATGTGGAGACTAAATGAGGAATTACTGCATGATAAGGCAATAGAAGAATGAATGAAAAAAGAACTAGAGATGTATTTTAAAGAAAATAATACGGAAGGCGTATCGGAAATGACGGTGTGGGAAGCCCATAAGGCCTATATAAGAGGTATTATGATAATGGAGGGGTCAGAGAAGAGAACGAGCATTACAGAAAATACAAGGTTTCTGAGCAAAGAAATTAACACATTAGAACAACTCCATAAGAATAAGAACGATAGGGAAATCTTGCTAAAACTTAGCCGAAAAAGGGAAGAGATGAGAGAACTTATAGAGCAAGAAACAAGAACCATCTATAATAGAGTAAAGAAAGAAAGGTACCAATACGGGAATAAATCTGGGAAACACCTGGCGCAGGTTTTAGCGAAAAAAAAATCAGCAAATTACATAGACAAAATACAAACAGGCAATGGGGAATTCGTACATAAAACAGTAGAAATTGCCAGGAAGTTTCAGGAGTACTATGGGAATTTATATGCCATTATGAACTAGGCACCAAAGAAGAGGCGGAGCAGAAACAAGAAAAAATAAAAGCTTATTTAGGAGAGAGCGGCCTAGAGAAAATTTCAGAGGTGCAATTTAGCCAGCTAGAAGCCCCTATCTCTGAGGAAGAGATAATAAAAACTATAAAAGAAACACCGGCGGGGAAAAGCCCTGGGCCAGACGGTCTGAGGATACTCTATTATAGAAAGTTTAAAGACATCTTAATCCCAAAAATGTGTTCTTACATGAACGGGATATGGGGAGAAGTGGGAACTACGTAATGAAGCCCTGGAGGCCACTATTGTTGTTATTCCAAAAGAAGGGAAAGATGGAACGTTATGTTCCAGCTATAGACCTATCTTTCTCCTAAACTTAGATACTAAAATATATGCAAAAATTCTTGCCGATAGAATGAAAAAAATAATGCAAAATATAGTATACCCAGATCAGGTAGGTTTTATTCCTGAGAGGGAGGGGCGAGACAACGGCACCAGGACCCTGTTAGCAATACAGAAGATGAAGGACAGTGGGGCCCCAGGACTGCTTCTGTCGATTGATGCTGAGAAAGCATTTGACAGGGTAGACTGGGGCCTCATGCAGGGTACCTGGGAAGAAATAGGATTGGGAGTGAAAATGATGAAACGTATAAAGGCCCTAAATAATAGACCTACAGCAAGGGTAAGGATAAATGGCACAGTATCTGCACCGTTTGAAATGCTCAACGGAACGAGACAGGGGTGTCCACTATCCCCCCTGCTGTTCGTGTTGGCGCTGGAACCACTCCTAACTAGGATAAGACTGAACCCAGACATAAGGGGGATAAAGGTGGGGCAGGAAATTCATAAGTTAGCGGCGTATGCGGACGACATTTTGTTCTATGTAACCAGCCCCAAGATATCCTTGCCTAATTTAATGAAAACCCTAAAAGAGTATGGTGAGATATCAAACTTTAAGGTGAATCCATCTAAGTCCGAGACTTTAATTTTCAATATACCAAAAAAGGAAGAACTTATACTCCAAAAGAACTTTCCATTTGTTTGGGGTAAAAAAGAAATGAAGTACTTAGGGGTTAAGATAACTAAAACTATTGTAAGCCTATATCAAGCAAATTTCCTCCCTCTACTGGACGAGATTAAAACAGAGTTAAGTAGAATTATAACAGGACGCCTATCCTGGGGGGGAAGAATTAATATTTTTAAAATGGTCATCCTCCCCAAAATTATGTATAAAATGCAGATGCTACCGATCCCACTCCTGGAGGTGTTTTTTAAAACGTTACAAAAGTTATTTTTCAAATTTATATGGAGAAGGAAAAAAGCACGAATAAGTTTGACACAGTTAACTAAAGATAAGATAAGAGGAGGTTGGGGAGCACCAGATGTAAGGAACTATTATAAGGCTGTAATATTGTCACGGATAGTAGAATGGGTAAAAGAAAATAGAGAAAAGAGATGGGTTAAGATGGAAAGCACAATAAGCACAGTTAATTTGGGTAAAATAATTTGGATTCCCCCACGATTTAGAAAGCTTGACAACAATACAAACAACATCACTAGAAATGCACTAAACATATGGGATCAATTACATAGAAAGGAAAAATGGGAATACAACTCACCATTAATACCACTAACAAACACAGAATATTTTATCCCCGGAATGGAAGTATGGTTCGGGAAATGGATAACACTAGTTAATGCACAACTGAAAGACATCACGGAGCAAGGAAAAATTTACACTTACCATGACCTAAAAGGTAAACGTGAGTGGGGATCGATAGATGAATGGCAGTATAACCAACTAAAACACTTTACAGAATCCTTGCCCCAGCCAATAAGAACTGAGGCAAATTTGCTTCCCCTAGAGAAAATCTGTGTTGACAAGGGAAAGAAGAGGGTGATTTCAAGGATATATAGAGCACTGATGGAGAGGACAGGGTCAGAGATACCATCGTATATTGAAAAATGGGAAAATGAACTCGGAACATCCCTGAAAAAAGAGGAGATCAGACAAATATTGCATCGGGTTTATGTTACCACAGTAAATAATAGTATGATAGAAACAAACTACAAATGTTTAGCTAGATGGCATATTACCCCTGATAAAGTACATAAATATTAAGATGAAAAGTCGCAATATTGCTGGCGCGGGTGCAAAGAAACGGGGACGATGTCCCACATATGGTGGCAATGCCCGGAAATTAAAAAATACTGGGACGAGATAAGGCAAATAATCGGGGAAATAACTAACATAATGATCCCAGACGATCCGTCGGGCTGCCTCTTTCACGGGATAAATATGCCAACCAAACAATATCTGAGAACCTTACTGCCGCCTCTTTTGAATGCAGCTAAAAGTCTTATACCTAGACATTGGAAGGAACCAAAAAGACCCACAATAAGGAACTGGTGCAATAAAGTAAATGAGATTCAAAACTTACCTAAGTACCTAAGGTTTAGTGATGGGGAAGGGCTGGAAGCTTACGAGGAAAAATGGAAGGAATGGGTTAAATACAAACTAAGAATGAGATACTCCGAAGTCATGGAAGCATAGGGACAACAGTAGAGAGGAAATAAAAGAAAAACATTGGTAATTAATAAGAGGAATATAGAGGAGAAACCGAGAGAGAGGACCGGAAATGTGACTGGTAGATAGGGGGTCGGTAGGGGGGGGGGATGGACAGACAGGATGGGGTGTTGTTCTGCGGGAATAAATGTATCTATATACTATATAATTTTTAAATATATAAGTAAATGGGGGAAAGGGGAGTATGCATAATAAAAATTTGAAAAAAAATTAAAGAAAAGCTACTATGATGTGATTCGAGCGGGGACTAGAATGAACTGGAAAGGTGAATTAAGTACCCCAAAAGAACTGAAGTAGCATGAAAAAAAAAAAAGAAAAAAAAAAAGAAACAATAACATAGATTGTGCATTAATATAGGAAAGTGCAAATAATTCCACTTTACACAGTATTCTATATCAAGGCTTATAATACTTAAAGGGGTTGTAAAGGTAAATTTTTTTTTTTTTTTTAAATAACAAACATGTTATACTTACCTTCACTGTGCAGCTCGTTCTGCACAGAGTGGCCCCGAACCTGCTCTTCTGGGGTCTCTCGGCGGCTGTTTCAGCTCCTCCCCACAAGAACTAACCACCTTAATGCGAGCTCCCTCGCATGGTAATTAGTTAATGCGGGCGCGCTCCCGTGATACAGCCGGCGGCTATAGCCGCTCACTGTATCACTCAGCCCCGCCCCCCGGCGTGCCGCGTCATTGGATGTGATTGACAGCAGCGCGAGCCAATGGCTGTGCTGCTTTCAATCCATCCACTGTAGCCAATCAGCGACCAGGCTGAGCTGCAATAGAGATGACGGGAACGAGCAGTGGAGATTCGAGGTGTCAGGTAAGTAAAACGGGGGGGCTGGGGGCGGCGGTATTGTCAAAAGTTTTTTCACCTTAATGCATATAATGCATTAAGGTGAAAAAAATTTTACCTTTACAACCCCAGATGGGATTCATTACAAATCATATCAAGATAAAAACAATAACCAGGAAGGAACAGGCTGGCTGAGAGGTCCACAAAGATATAGGATGGGCAGTCATGGATTAAAAGCCGATCACTACAGTGCATCCACAAGAGAAGCCTGATTGGAGTCTAGCATTCAAGATAAACTGTTTAAAAAATCATGTCTTTATGGACCTTGCTTTGTGCTCTGGTGGGCAGTCATGTTGGAACAGGAAGGGGCCATCCCCAAGCTGTTCCCACAAAGTTGGGAGCATGAAATTGTCCAAAATGTCTTGGTATGCCGACACCTTAAGTGTTCCCTTCACTGGAACTAAGGGGCCGAGCCCAACCCCTGAAAAACACCCCCACACCATAATCCCCCCTCCCCTCCACACCATAATCCCCCCTCCCCACCAAATGATTTGGACCAGTGCACAAAGCAAGGTCCATAAAGACATGGATGAGCGAGTTTGGGGTGGAGGAACTTGACTGGCCTGCACAGAGTCCTGACCTCAACCCGATAGAACACCTTTGGCACACCTCCCAACATTTTGGATTGAAATGGGGGACACCTACTAGAAAACATATGTAGGCATAGGGCACGCCCCCTGCCACGCCCCCTTAAAGGGGAAATAGCCAAAAAAAAGGTTAATTAAATCCACAAGTGCTTTTTTTTAGCACTATTATTTCTTTATATTGGCTTTTAAAATTGCAAAAATGCAACAATTTGGAATTTGGATGAAAGGTTTAGCACTGGGAAACACTTTTTGAAAGATAAAAAGTGCATTTTATATACAACTATATAGATCAGACCAAAATGAAGGACAAATGAGGGACAGAGGGACATTGCTTCAAATCAGGGACAGTTGGGAGCTATGCCTTTGGGATGAATTAGAGCGGAGACTGTGAGCCAGGTTTTCTCGTCCACATCAGTGCCTGACCTCACAATTGCTCTTCTGGAAGAATGGTCAAACATTCCCATAGACACACTCCTAAACCTTGTGGACAGCCTTCTCAGAAGAGTTGAAGCTGTTATAGCTGCAAAGGGCGGGCCAACTCAATATTGAACCCTACAGACTAATGCACCGTACACACGGTCGGACATTGATCAGACATTCCGACAACAAAATCCTAGGATTTTTTCAGACGGATGTTGGCTCAAACTTGTTCTGCGTACACACGGTCGCACAAAGTTGTCGGGATTTCCGATCGCCAACAACGCGGTGACATCAAGCACGTATGACGAGACTAGAAAAGGCCGGTTCAGAAACAAGCGCGGCACCCTTTGGGCTCCTTTTGCTAATCTCGTGTTAGTAAAAGTTTGGTGAGAGACGATTCGCGCTTTTTCAGACTCGTGGCTTTCGGATCGTTTTCTGCCGTTCAGTTTGTGCTTGTGGGTTTGTATCTGCTCTTCAGTGCGTGCAAGCAAGTTCGGCGTGACTTTAGTCATTGTATTCTTGTTCGTTCGTTACTGTTTTTCAGGTCGCTCTTCACAGGCCTTGCTGTTCTTCAGTGCGTTCTGTTACTTCGTTCTGAGCAGCCGACCGTTTTCTAGCCATGTTTCGTATGCGTACTCCTCGTAGAGTTCGTGCTGTGCGGGGGCTTGGTGTTGGGGTCCTGACCTTGACACAAGTCCAGTCCATGAACAGGGTGGGGAGGAGTTCATGGACCAAGAATTGGTTGCTTCAGCGTGACCAGTTATCTCATATGCCTTTGCTCCGTGAGATCCGTGAGAATAATCCTGATGATTTCAGGAACTTTCTCAGGATGACGGACCCCGTCTTTCACCGTTTGTTGGCTTTGCTGACCCCCTATATTAGCAGGCAGGATACCTGCATGAGGCAAGCCATCACTCCGGAGCAGAGGTTGGTCGCTACCTTGCGGTATTTGGCAACAGGGAGAAGCCTGCAGGACCTCAAGTTCTCGACAGGCATCTCCCCCCAGGCTCTGGGGATCATTATCCCAGAGACCTGTTCTGCCATCATCCAGGTCCTGCAGAAGGAGTATATGAAGGTAAGATGTTTATCCTTTAATATCACATTTTATTGTATTTAATGTTTGATAATATCTTGTATTTCTTTCCTCATTCCCTAATTCCCATGATTGGAATATGCTGTGAATGTCCCCTTTCTCCTCATGCATGCTGGATTTTTATGTAATTTGTTTTTTTGTCCTTCATACATATTTGCCTTCACTTACCTCCCCAGCATGGTGTCTCCTGTCCTATATTCACCTCATGTAGTCACTTAACAATGTATTTTATCAGCTCCATAGTAGTGCTTTACCCCAAACACCCCTAAAATGTTTAGAAATATGATTTGTGCTTTAAATTCAGGCAGAGTGCCAGAGGCTTTGTTTTTTAGTGTCCCCAAATCATTTTTATGAACCCTCCCTCCCCCCAAATGCTAAGTCAGCTGATCCCAATTCTCTATCTATCCTCAATCATCTATGTGCTGACTTTGCCAAACCCATACACACTATACCCTTCTCTTTAGTGCTCAGATTTATGGATGAATTCCCCAAAGCATGTAGTGCAAGGGCCTGCCTGTATACTTTCCAATGGTACTGTTTAAAGTTTTTGGATCCTATTATTATCTTGACAGGTAATAGCAGAATCTCCAAATGTCCTCAAATGTGTACAGTGTGTATTTATATCTTTGTATTATGACACTTCTTACCTGTCCAGTGGGCTGCCAAAAGTGTAACTAAGGAGGGGCTGTTCCAAGTAATACCCTGTATTCAGGGCTGGTGCAAGGATTTTTGACACCCTAGGCGAAACCTAATTTTGCCGCCCCCACCCGGCTTCACCCCTGACTCCACCCCTATTCCCCTGCCCATGTAAACCCCACTTTTTTAATGAAGCACCCATCAAATGCAGCCTCACCAGCACCCATCAAATGCAGCCTCACCAGCGCCCATCAAATGCAACCTCACCAGCGCCCATCAAATGCAGCCTCACCAGCGCCCATCAAATGCAACCTCACCAGTGCCCAAAAAAAGCAGCCTTACCAGCGCCCATCAAATGCAGCCTCACCAGCACCCATCAAATGCAGCCTATCAGTGCCCATCAAATGCAGCCTCACCAGCACCCCTCAAATGCAGCCTCATCAGTGGCCATCAAATGCAGCCTATCAGTGCCCATCAAATGCAGCCTCACCAGCGCCCCTCAAATGCAGCCTCACCAGCGCCCATCCAATGCAGCCTATCAATGCCCATCAAATGCAGCCTATCAGTGTCCATCAAATGCAGCCTCACCAGCGCCCATCAAATGCAGCCTCACCAGCGCCCATCAAATGCAGCCTATCAGTGCCCATCAAATGCAGCCTCACCAGCACCCATCAAATGCCACCTCACCAGTGCCCATCAAATGCAGCATACCAGCGCCCATCAATGAATGTTTGCTTGCTTCCATTCATTTGGGAGTTGGGACACAGATACAGACCGCTGCTGCCACTGTGCCTCTGACTCTATGTGCGAATGGAGTGGCGGCTGCCTGCTGATGCTGAGACTTAGTTGCTTGCTTCAGAGAGAAGAGACTAGGAACACCAGTGGCTGGGCGCCCTAGGCAGCAGGGCGCCCTAGGCGGCTGTCTAGTTTGCCTAGTGGTAGCACCGGCCCTGCCTGTATTTAGGCATTCATCTCTCAATGAAGTGAAGAGGGTTACCTGTCCAAGTTCCCCCCCCATAATGTTAGAAATGGCCCATGAGAGGGGGGGGAGGGGGAATATGATAGGTGTACCTTATGCTTTGGTGTTGTAAAATTCCCCTTAATAAATGTGATCTGGATGTTGACCAAGAATGTTTGTGTCTAATCTGCTTTCCATGGTTATGTGCAAAAATAATGTTTTTTTTTTTCCCTCAACAGTTTCCTTCCACGCCACAGAAATGGCAGACTGTGGCCTCCCACTTTGCCCAGCGGTGGGACTTTCCTAACTGCGGAGGGGCAATTGATGGGAAACATGTCCACATCCTCCCACCGCCCAACTCGGGGTCGTACTATTATAATTACAAGGGGTTCAATAGTATTGTGATGTTGGCGGTGGTGTCGGCTAAATTACGAGTTCCTGTACGTGGACGTGGGGAAGAATGGCCGAAGGTCCGATGGTGGAGTCATCGCCCAGACGGAGTTTTACAGGCGGCTCAGGAATGGCAGCTTGGACTTGCCACCTCCAGAAGACAGTGTGGAAGGACTCCCATTCCTCTTCGTTGCGGATGAAGCCTTTGCGCTGGGGGACCATCTTATGCGGCCATTCCCGATGAGGACCCTCACCCCGGAACAGAGGGTTTTCAATTACTGGCTGGCCAGAGCCAGAAGAGTGGTGGAGAACACATTTGGAATCATGGCCAGCCGGTTCCGCCTATTTCTGACAGCCATCCATATGGCGGAGTATAAACTTAATCATATAATCCTGACGTGCTGTGTTCTACATAACTTTTTATGCAAACATTCTGCCAACTATGCTGGCTCAGTTGGGCCTGAGGCCGGAATGATCAATGAACCAACCCTGACGGCGCTTGAAAGTGGCCGTCCTGGCTTGCCCTCCCTGAGTGCCCGTGATGTCCGGTTAAGATACCTTGAGTTCTTTGCGGGTAGGGGGGCCATCAATATGCCAGACAATTTGTGAAGCCTTTATCAAATAAAATCCAAAAAAAAGCAAATCTTTGTTGACATTTACTGCTTGTGTTTGTTTTACCTGACCCTGACATAAATGTGGGGAGTCCTGAAAATGGCTTGATTGTGTAACCTTATACAAAGCACTGTTGGGTGTTATTTACTAAAGGCAAAGACACTTTGCACTACAAGTGCACTTCGAACTGCACTGAAACTGCACTTGTAGTGCAAAGAGGATTTGCCCTTAGGAAATAACCCCCATTTTCACAGAAAGCAGCAATTACATCACCACCAAAGTGTTGTAGCGTTGAGACAATAATCCACACATTCTTCATTAACAATCATTTTAATACCTGCACAATCACAGGTGCATTTAGAAAAGGTTTTTAAAACAAACCAAAATGTTTGTTGTATAACAATTTTTGGGGTGGCATTATCAAAAATAGAAATGTCCATTTAAGATACAACAGGCCTGTGTAAAACCAACAAGAAAGACACAAATCTTGAACTTACAAAGTTCACATTTGGTAGAACTTGAAGACAATATCAGACCTGAGTATTTAGGAACTGTGTTTGATATTGCGTTCAGGTGGGGTGAAGTCACCCCAGGAAAAGCCAAATTTGGAAGATGCACACCAATTTCCGAATGTCAACATGTGCGACCTGCCATCACGGGGGATCAAGGGACGTGTTTTGGGGGAGAAACCCCTTCCTCTCAGCTACTTTATTATTTAGGAAGGGGTTGCACCCCCAAAACGCGTCCATTGATCTCCCGTGATGGCAGATAGCACATGTTGGCACACTGTGTGCATCCTCCAAATTTAGCTTTTCGAAAAATCGCTAAAACCTTTTGAAATTTGTAGAACACAAAAGAAGAAACTGATTTTGAGGGGTTTTAAACTCGCCCCAAAACATCAATAATGTTCTTATTTTTTTGGATAACATCATTGATCTTTTTCTTGAGGTTTTCCAATTCTAAATTACACGATCTCACTTTCTGATGTGAAAGGATCTGGATCCACAACATCACGATCACCTAAAAAGAGAGCAAAACAAAACAGGTGTAAAAAATCTGCCGGCATCCATCTCTTACCTGAGCCTGTGGTCGCAGACACTCACCTGTTGTGGTGACTATTTCCACCACATCTTCTTCCTCCTCCTGCTCTTCTTGTGTTGGGGGGATTTCCCCTTCTTCCAGAGGGGGGGGGCTCTGGTCTCCTGGGATGAGGGGTGTCCTCCGAGTCTTTTCTCCCCTATGTAAAACAAAAATGCTATACGTAGCCCACAGATATTTGATGGCAGAACTATAAATAGGAAGCATTGCTTGGAAGTGGGGTACAATTGTCAATTTTAGCAGAGTTCCAAGATGTAGCATTTTCAGTGTCCTTTGTCAAGCTGCAATACTTTACCTGTCTTGTACAAGTTTCACAGATGGAGACCCCCCTATAGTATACACTGGAGCACCTGTGTGGCCCCCTAATAAAACGGGTGTTCTTGTGTCCCACACTAGTGCTCCAGCGTCCAGATGTGAAAAATGCTGCTGAGTGTCCTCTCCTTACACAGAATCTAGTTTGCATTTCATTCTAGTAACAAACCCATCTACACAACAAAATTATTTTCATACAAGTAGGGCATAAAAAATGTGGCAAAATGCATATGGCCAAAACAATTGTGTTTTCTAGGCCGAAAAAAAAATGTTTGATACGAACGAATAATGTGCCCATGAACATGAAAGTTGCCATTTTAAAATGTACACTTTGAAGAAAAGCACATGGAGCAGCACGAACGTAATAAACAAAAAAAGAATAGGAACGCAGCACAACTACTTACTTTTTTGCAGCACTCTCCGGATCTTTCTGTACTGCTCGTGTTCTCTTAATTTTTTTTTTTTTATATTTTTTTTTTCTCTTTTTGGTTATCTATTTTTAAGTTCATTTCTTTTTCCCATTGTTTTATGTATTCTGGTCTTTCTTGTGCTTCCAAATATTTCCTTCCCGGGTGTGAAGAAATTCGATCCTGTGAGTGCTAATAGTGGTGAATTGTATTTCCATTCATTCTTTAAGTGGATGGTGTCCCAAATTTTAAATACATTTTTTGTTATTTCGTGTGTGTCTGTGTCCAATGTTCTATATTTCCGTGGAATCCAAATATTCTTATGCAATGTGACTCCGCTTATTATGTTTTCCATTTCAACCCATTTTTTTCATTTTTCTCATTTGTCCACTCTAACATTCGTGTTAATACTATGGCTTTATAGTACCTACTTATATCTGGAGCGGCCAGACCTCCGTGCTCCTTTTTCCTTGTAATCAGCGTATATTTGATTCTTGGTTTTTTATTAATCCATATGTATTTTAACAAAATTGTTTTAATTACCGTATTTATCGGCGTATAACACGCACTGGCGTATAACACGCACCCCAATTTAGGAGGGAATTTTAAGGAAAAAAAAACTTTTAGGAGGGAAGTTGAAGGGAAAAAAACTTACATTTAAACGCCCATCATTGCAGCCTTGTCAGTGCAGCCTTGTCAGTGCAGCCATGTCAGTGCAGCCTTGTCAGTGCAGCCTTGTCAGTGCAGCCTTGTCAGTGCAGCCATGTCAGTGCAGCCTTGTCAGTGCAGCCTTGTCAGTGCAGCCATGTCAGTGCAGCCATGTCAGTGCAGCCTTGTCAGTGCAGCCTTCCCCAGTGCAGCCTTGTCAGTGCAGCCTTCCCCAGTGCAGCCTTGTCAGTGCAGCCTTCCCCAGTGCAGACTTCCCCAGTGCAGCCTTGTCAGTGCAGAGTTCCCCAGTGCAGACTTCCCCAGTGCAGCTTTACCCAGTGCAGCCTTCCCCAGTGCAGTCTTCCCCAGTGCAGCTTTACCCAGTGCAGCCTTCCCCAGTGCAGTCTTCCCCAGTGCAGCCTTCCCCAGTGCAGCCTTCCCCCAGTGATCCCAGCCATTCTGGGCTTCAAAATCGGTTCGGATAGCTCCGCTCGGGACTACGAGTGGAGCCGAAAATGAACGACAGCCGCCAGAAAGAGCCGAGGACCGGCTCTGTGTATTTCGGCGCCGGCGGCGCCATTTTCAAATCGCGATCGGCGATTTTGAAAATTTGACAGGTCGGATCGCAGGGGATCGGCGTATAACATGCACCTGCGACTTTCCCCTGATTTTAAGGGGAAAAAAGTGCGTGTTATACGCCGATAAATACGGTATTTTAAAAAAGCTCTGGGGGATCTTTACTGGTAACATCTGTATTCTGTAATTTATTTTGGGTAATATCATCATCTTGAACATATTTATTCTTCCAATCCATGAAAATGGCTGTATTCTTAACTTTTTCATTTCTTCTTTGACCTCATTGATCAGTGGGATAAAGTTTGCCTGATAGATCTTTTCGACTCTAGGAGTTATTTTAATTCCAAGGTAGTTTAGTTCTTTTACCGAAGTAAATGGGAATTCTTTTTGTAAAAACTGAACTTCCTTTTTCTCTAGGCCTATATTTAATATTTCCGTTTTTATTGGATTAATTTTGAAGTTTGACAGTTCTCCATATTTTTTTATTTCTTTCAATATGTTTGGGAGTGACACTCTTGGGTTGGATACGTACATCAAGATGTCGTCCGCGTAAGCTGCGATCTTATGCTCTTTTCCTCCTAATCTCGCTCCTTCCACCTCTTTGCTATTGCGGAGTGTTGCTAGTAGTGGTTCTAAAGCCAGTACGTATAATAGTGGAGACAATGGGCAGCCTTGCCGTGTTCCGTTCTGCATCTTAATTCTTGGAGAGAGTCTACCGTTTACTTTTACGACTGCTGTCGGGCCATTATACAAGTTTGTTATCCACTTCATCATTTTTGTCCCGATACCCAAGTGCCGCAATGTATCCATCATGAAACCCCAGTCTACCCTGTCAAATGCTTTTTCTGCATCCAATGACAGGAATAGAACTGGGGTCTCATTCTGCACCTTCTTGTGCAACATCAGTATTGATTTTAGGCTGTTGTCCCACCCCTCTCTCCCCGGGACAAAACCAGTCTGGTCCGGGTTGATCCACAGTGGAATTAGTTTTTTTATCCTAGTGGCCAGGATCTTGGAGTACAGCTTCGTATCGGTGTTCAGTAGGGCTATTGGCCTGTAGCTTGAACAGTTAACTTTGTCTTTTCCATCTTTTGGTAGTATTGTAATATGAGCTAGCAATGATTTACTTCTTATTTCTTCTTCTTCCCCTATGGAATTCATATATTCTAATAGTTTTGGAATCAGCTGTTCTTGTCCTGGGCTTTTTCCTACGGGAGTTTCCTTTAATGCCAGTTTTATCTCTTCTTGCGTAATATTTTTTTCCAGTTCTTTTAGTTGGTCTATTTTTATTTTTGGTAAGTTTGCTTTTTTTAGATATTCTTGTATCTTCTTTGTTCTTGTATTCGCTTCTTTCGAACTTTCCTGTCCTTTTATTGCATATAGGGAGCTGAAGTATTTTTGAAATGTTATCGCTATATCTATAGTTTTATTTACCACTTCTCCTTTTTCGTTTTTAATCTTCTCAATATAATTCAAAGACTTCTTTTTTTTTTACCAAATTTGCTAGGTATTTTCCTGGTTTGTTACCCCATTTCAATTTTTCTTGTACTACTCTGTTGTACTCCTTCCTTTCTTCTTGTTCCATCCAGTCTTTTAATTGCTCTCTCTTTTGAGATAATAGGCCGAAGATTTTATTATTTATTTGATTTTTGTGCTTTCGTTCCAATTCATAGATTTCCTTAATTATTTGCTGCATGTTTGTTTTCCTTTCCTGTTTTTTTCTTGCCCCTTTGGCTATTAATTTGCCCCTAATAACAGATTTATGCGCCTCTCATATTGTTGCTTTCGGTACCTCTGGTGTATCGTTTTCCTCAAAATATCTTTTAATTTCTTCTATGATACTTTTTTCGGTCTCGCTATCTTCTAATAAGTTTTCATTGATTCTCCATGGACCCCTTTCAGGGACTTCTCCTTTTATTTTCATTCTCAACGTTGCTGGGCTGTGATCTGAGGCGGTTATTATACCTATTTTTGTTTCTTCTATTTCTTCCAAGTTTCTATGTTCGACCATGATGTAGTCCAATCTGGAGTAACTTTTGTGTACTGTTGAGTAGAATGTGTAGTCCTTTGTACTGGGGTGCTGAATTCTCCAAGGATCTATTAGTTGCTGTTCATATAGTATTCTTTTTAATTTCTTTAGTTGTTTTACCTCTATGTCCCTTACTATTGAGGTGCTGTCCATTTTATTGTCCATGCTGAAGTTGAAGTCTCTGGCTAATATTAATTTTCCTTGTTTGAATTCCATTAGTATTTTAATTATATCTATCAAATATTTTTTTAGGGTTCTTATTAGGACAATAGACATTGGCCAATGTATATTTTACCCCCTGTATAGTTCCTGTAATAAAAAGATATCGACCCTCCGGATCTATTTTTCTTTGATCTATTAGAAAACGTACATTTTTCCCTATACCAATGGCTACTCCTTTGGCCCTTCTTATTGGCGAGTCTCCTTGATACCATGTTGGTATGTTTCTTGAATAAATTTTGGTATTTGAGTTTTGGGTTATATGCGTCTCCTGTAGGGATGAGCCGAACACCCCCCTGTTCGGTTCGCACCAGAACATGCGAACAGGAAAAAAGTTTGTTCGAACACGCGAACACCGTTAAAGTCTATGGGACACGAACATGAATAATCAAAAGTGCTAATTTTAAAGGCTAATATGCAAGTTATTGTCATAAAAAGTGTTTGGGGACCCGGGTCCTGCCCCAGGGGACATGGATCAATGCAAAAAAAAGTTTTAAAAACGGACGTTTTTTCAGGAGCAGTGATTTTAATAATGCTTAAAGTCAAACAATAAAAGTGTAATATCCCCTTAAATTTCGTACCTGGGGGGTGTCTATAGTATGCCTGTAAAGGGGCGCATGTTTCCTGTGTTTAGAACAGTCTGACAGCAAAATGACATTTTGAAGGAAAAAACTCATTTAAAACTACCCGCGGCTATTGCATTGCCGACAATACACATAGAAGTTCATTGATAAAAACGGCATGGGAATTCCCCAAAGGGGAACCCCGAACCAAAATTTAAAAAAAAAATGACGTGGGAGTCCCCCTAAATTCCATACCAGGCCCTTCAGGTCTGGTATGGATATTAAGGGGAACCCCGCGCCAAAAAAAAAAAAAAAAACGGCGTGGGGTCCCCCCAAAAATCCACACCAGACCCTTATCCGAGCACACAACCTGGCAGGCTGCAGGAAAAGAGGGGGGGGACGAGAGTGCAGCCCCCCCCCTCCTGAACCGTACTAGGCCACATGCCCTCAACATTGGGAGGGTGCTTTGGGGTAGCCCCCCAAAACACCTTGTCCCCATGTTGATGAGGACAAGGGCCTCATCCCCACAACCCTGGCCGGTGGTTGTGGGGGTCTGCAGGCGAGGGGGTTATCGGAATCTGGAAGCCCCCTTTAACAAGGGGACCCCCAGATCCCGGCCCCCCCCTGTGTGAAATGGTAAGGGGGTACAAAAGTACCCCTACCATTTCACTAAAAAACTGTCAAAAATGTTAAAAATGACAAGAGACAGTTTTTGACAATTCCTTTATTTAAATACTTCTTCTTTCTTCTATCTTCCTTCATCTTCTGGTTCTTCTGGTTCTTCTGGCTCTTCTGGTTCTTCCTCCGGCGTTCTCGTCCAGCATCTCCTCGGCGGCGTCTTCTATCTTCTTCTCCTCGGGCCGCTCCGCACCCATGGCATGGAGGGAGGCTCCCGCTCTTCTCTTCATCTTCTTCATCTTCTTCTCTTCTTCTCTTCTTCTCTTCTTCTCTTCTTCTCTTCTTCTCTTCTTCTCTTCTTCATTTTCTTCTCCGGGCCGCTCCGCACCCATGCTGGCATGGAGGGAGGCTCCCGCTGTGTGACGGCGCTCCTCGTCTGACAGTTCTTAAATAACGGGGGGCGGGGCCACCCGGTGACCCCGCCCCCCTCTGACGCACGGTGACTTGTCGGGAGTTCCCTGTGACGTCACGGGGAATGCCACAGGGAAGTCCCGTCATGTCCCGTGCGTCAGAGGGGGCGGGGTCACCAGGTGGCCCCGCCCCCCGTTATTTAAGAACTGTCAGACGAGGAGCGCCATCACACAGCGGGAGCCTCCCTCCATGCCAGCATGGGTGCGGAGCGGCCCGGAGAAGAAAATGAAGAAGAGAAGAAGAGAAGAAAAGAAGAAGAGAAGAAGATGAAGAAGATGAAGAGAAGAGCGGGAGCCTCCCTCCATGCCATGGGTGCGGAGCGGCCCGAGGAGAAGAAGATAGAAGACGCCGCGGAGGAGATGCTGGACGAGAACGCCAGAGGAAGAACCAGAAGAGCCAGAAGAACCAGAAGATGAAGGAAGATAGAAGAAAGAAGAAGTATTTAAATAAAGGAATTGTCAAAAACTGTCTCTTGTCATTTTTAACATTTTTGACAGTTTTTTAGTGAAATGGTGTTAGAGAAATTATACTTTAAATGTCAGTTATGAAAGACGCCATTTTGATTATCATGGCCTAGAAATAAGTTATAGTGATAATATGGAGTCAGCAATATATACTCAGCAATATAATATGCTTAGATGTGCAGTTTTGAATGTATCCTGTAAGCATTGTTATATGTAAGATAACAGTCTGTAACAGACACTTCCACCTTTCCTGTTCTGTCTAGAATAAAGTTGAAAATACATGAGACTGGGCATGTTTTAAGAAAGGAAAGGGGGGTGTCCAGGGCTTATAAAAAACATGTACCAAAGTATTTTCTTTAGAAATGATAAAGGCTGCATGAACGTGTAATTCATTTCTCTTGCATATGCAATAAATATTACCTTGATTCCCGAGGGCGATCTGAGATGGTGAAATAATTGCCTTAACAAATTTGGTCCTTCGAAGAGCCGGAAGTCCAATTCCCCGAGACGCACTGGCCAACAGTGACCGATGACCGTACGGCAAAACTGTAAGTCCTCCATCTCAAATTAGATGTTAAAAAGAGGCCGGTCCGCTGAACTAGTGCCTCCCGGGCAGCGACTTACCGGATCAGCACAAGAGACCGCTCTCGGGACAAGGTAAGATTTTTATTTTTATTTTATTATTAACCTTTTGTGTTAGACTTGATTAGGAATTTGATGAATAAGGGATTTGAATATATATACATACAATATAGAGATTGATTGAATGTTTATCTGTTTCTGTCCTATCTGCTTTACTCTTGTTGAGGGGAAATAAGTGGTCACGTATTCCCCGTATAGATCCGTCTGTGGCCATCCTGGATGGGCAGACCTAGTGACTAGCCCGCGTTTTGGGAAGACGCGCTCAGGGCGACCTGGCGGCAGTCGAGCACTGCGGGTGTTCTCTCTTGTGTGTTCTTGTTTGATTCTTCTGGTTAATAGTCATTTGATATAGGGGTATGGTCCCATACTAATATCCGGGTGCAGATAAAGGAAATTTGTCGATTGGATCTTAGATCCAGACAGCCTTGTAAACTGCAGAAAATCCCTTGGGGACACATAAATACTCCTAGATCAAAACCTAAAGAACCCCCCCCCCCCTCCGTTGATACAAGGGTGTGGCCTGATAGATTTCCAGGTAACAAACAGAGGACTTTTGGCGGACCGCAGTGTTCATGCCAGCCTCATATGTTGTATTAATCCTGAGCAGGCACATAAATACCCTTGGATCAATGACTGAAATATTAAATGTTTTTATAAGATGAAAGAACAGTCGGGAGAATTCAGTTTCCTCGTAATTCTGTAAATGCTCTCTACAAGTTAATGAAGTATTAAGTAATGATAAGAGAACAGTCGGGAGAATACAGTCTCCCCGTAATTCTGTAATTCTCTAAGACACCAGTGTTTTAGCAATACACAAGATCAGTAATCTAGAAGTGATATATCACAACTAGAAAGTCTGTGAGTGATTGCAAGTGATAAGATACTGTGTGCGTGTGTTGTGTCATTGTGAGAAGACATTAACAAAAAAAGAGCTCCGTGTGCACGATAAACAAAGTAGGTATGATCCATGGAAAATCTGTTGGTGTGAATGAAGATGTTAAGTATATGTGTAGTCTAGACAAAGAGAATGTGACATTTCTTTAAATGTGGAAAACAAAGTATGATTTTGATGCGTTTTTAAATAAGGATTATTGTGTAATACTGTGTAGAAAGCTTAAAAATGATGCCGGCATGAAAATAAGAAAACAGAAGAAATTAGGCCTTCCCCAGGCAAAGAAATGGCTTAAGGAGGCTAACCATAGGTTAAATTCAGAAAACCATAAAAAGACTATGTTTTTGAACAAAAGAGGAGGACAATAATATGACCGTCCTCTGACGTTTAGCTCAGCAAGTATTGACTGAACAAAACGTAACAAACCAAATGCAACCTGACTCTCCACTGTTTGTTGTTCCCCTGTGGTCACCTGGGTCACCCGCAGATGCAACCGATTCTCTTATGGCTGCAGCTAAACCCCCTCTCAAAATGACTCTTGCTGTCTAGAGGAGTCCACAAGGGACCCCCTTTACAGCAACTATTACAAATTTTTCGGGGACCTGGTGAACCGATTGATATCCCCCTCAGCTGGGGAACAAACAGAATGTGGAGAGGAAGAATTTCCACTAATTGAAGTTCCCAAACCTAGGGCAGGACAAAATGTAGGAGGTATAGTAGTCCCCAACTCTATGATGGTCTATCGCCCCTGGACCCCTGAGGATGTTAAAAAAACTACTGAAGGGGTACCACATCCCAAGGTGAACATAGCTTAAATCAGGGATGGTATCATGGGAATGATTGCTAACTATCATCTTATTGGGAGGGAAATAGAGCAGGTCACCAGACAGATCCTGGGTCCCGACTGGCATCATGTAGTGGGAGATTGGAGAGGATTAAACAATCAGGGAGTTGTGTTGCCTCATGATGATGCAGCACTAGAAAACAGGAGGAATGCTCTTATAGCAAGGATAGAGAATAGATGGATACGTCGAGCCGACTGGTCCATTATAAATCAGTGTGTACAGGGAGAAGAGGAAACAGTGGACAATTTCATTGTTAGGATGAGGGAGATTTTCAATAATCACTCAGGAATAGAAGTCCCAGTAAATCAAGTAAACGATAGTACATATGAGCAACAGCTAAAGGATGCAATCTTGAAGAGGCTGTTTGCCCCTATATCAAGTTTGTTATCAAACACATGATCAACCATAGGATCTGCAGACTACAAGGGCTGATAGAGTATGCGAGGCATGCTGAGCGGCACTTCCAATCAAAAAAGAGAGTAAAGAAAGGGAAAGTGTTTATGTAGATGAAGGTAATGATGTGTATGTCATTGAGAAGGAGAACAGAAGGATAGGAAACACCTGAACAAGGCCCCGCATTCAGGACTATGAAAAAAAAAAAAAAAAAAAAAAGAGAAGGGAGTGTTTCCTGTGAGGTAAAAGAGGTCACTTGGCAAAAGAATGTAGGTCAAACAGAGAGGAAGATGCATGAAGATGTTGGTATGTCTGCAGAGAGAGAGATACAGAAGAAAATGATGAGAAAGAATCTGAAATTTTGGATGTGTGCACTGTTGAAACTTGTTTGCATGCTAAAGTCAAGTCAGAAATAATCTTGGTTGTGAAGGGTAGATGGCTAACATTTTTCTGTGATACTGGGGCTTGTAGGACCCTAATACACCCGCTGGATATGAAAAAGGTAAAGAAAAAGGTGTAGTATATGTAAAATCTGCAAAATGGGTTGATGCACCAGGAGGTCATGTCTGAAGGCCTTACTGTGGAAGATCCACAGACAGGTAAATAGGCTCAGTGTGAAATTGTCATTATGACTAAATGTCCTGTTAATTTGTTGGTTAGAGACATGTTGCACGCTCTTGATATTTCTGTCGTACCAGTGGAGGGAGGTCTCAGAGCCCATCGGCTGTGTGAAAAACAAATCACAGCCGTGGATAATGAGCCCTGATACTGGTACAGCCTGGAATTTGCAAACTGAGGGATTAAATATACCCAAAACCCTGGCAGAAATAATTGACAAAGAGTCTGTGAGGAAAAGGTATAAGGTCCAGACAAACCTCTATTGCACCATGTATTACAGAAAGATCTCTGGGCCTGATAAGTCCTATGAGAAACAGTTAATGAGTCTCACTAACACTGAAGTTCTATTAAAATGTCTGTACTGTGATAAGAGGGGAAATAGTGTGGCTACTTGTCTCCTACCACAGCCTATTCTGCAAATATACAGGCAGGATACTGTACCTTGTGTTTCGGTCACCCAGAATTCCAAGGTATCATGGCATGAGCTAGGAGAACTTATCACGAACTGGGTCCAACTGACAGATGAGAAACTAAAATCCAGAGGGATTCAGAGGTATAGGAGGCATAAGGGAGAGAAAGATTGGTGGAGACTCGTGCAGGATTTACAGGCAGTCAATGGGGCCGTATTACCGAGGGCCCCGGTGGTCCCAGACATGCATGTCCTCCTGAACGAGCTCTACCCAGAGAACGAGGTATTTTATGTTATCGATAACAGTAATCCTTCTTTTCCATTCCCTTACACAAAGACAGTCAGTTCTGGGTTGCATTTATGTACACGAAAAAAAAAAAAAGAAAAAAAAAGAGGCACACATACACTAGGTTATCCCAGGGATATTGTGAAAGTCCAACTACCTTCTCACAAAGAATGTCCAATAATTTGTCTCGGTTTGTACCTCCCAGTGTGTTAAATTCTCTTGTATTTGGATGACATTCTGGTAGTAATGTATGTAAAATTACCATGGTTCTGATGCATTACCTCGCAGACCAAGGTCAAAAGGTCAGCAAAGACTAATCACAACTGTGGAAAGAAAAGGTGAAATACCTGGGTTACATTTTATCTCAAGAAGGTAGACTTTTGCATGAGATCCGAAAAGAGGCCATCCTTCAAGTCCCCAAATCACATACCAAAAAAGAAATGATGTCATTTCTTGGGAAGGCAAATGTCTGTAGAGCATGGATAGCAAATTATGCTATGGAGGTGGAGCCTCTTTCTGATCTCATCTATGGTTCACTAATGGCTGCAAAAGATTCCATTCAGTGGAATGTGCAAGCAGAGGATGCATTTACAAAGGTAAAGCACCTCATTGTGGGTTATACTTAGCCTTCCTAATTACAGTAAAACCTTTTATCAGACTGTAGATTGTAAGGAAGGATCTCACTGATGTTCCCTTTCTAGATGCTGACATTACCTTTTGTGTTGATGGGTCTTGTAAAAAGGACGATAAAGGGGTACATCAAACGGCATACGCTATAGTAACACATGACCAGGTCATTGAAGCCAGACCCCTTCCCAGTTCCTACTCTACACAACAAGCTGAAATTATTGCCCTATCTAGGGCCTGTAGTCTAAGGGAAGGGAAGAAAATAAATATTTATACAGACAGCCAATACGCTTTTTCTACTATACACATATTTGCCCAGCAATGGAAAAATAGGGGTATGATTACGTCCACAGGTAAACCAATCTCACATAGAGATCTTATCCTGGCCCTTCTAGAAAATGTACAGAAACCAACACAAGTGGCTATTTGTAAATGTACAGCACACAGAAAGGGAACAGATCCAATTACTCTAGGGAATGCACTAACAGACAAGACCGCAAGGGAAGCTACTAAAGGACCGCAAAAAACACACATATACTATACAGGTCCCCAAGAAAATGGTGAGGTACGGAAAGCTATTGATAAAACATGGTTATCAGAAATGCAGAAAACATCACCGGCAGGTGAAAAACAAAAGTGGTTTTCTAAAGGGGCAACGCTGGTCAATGGTATATACACAAGTACAGAAGGTAAACCCATCTTACCTACATCACTATTTAGATATGCTGCGTTATTGAGCCATGGGCAAGCCCATATCTCAAAAGGAGGGATGGTGCAGGTGATCAATAAGGTGTTCACAACATATGGGTTTACGAATGACTCTAGAGATTTTTGCCTCACATGTCTGCTTTGTACCAGATACCATGCTCAAGGTGCCCTAAGACCCTTAAGAGGTCATTTCCCACAACTCTCGTATCCCTTTCACATGATATGCATGGATTTTATGATTATTGTTGTTTATAAAGTGGGCGGAAGCTTTTCCTATGACACACCCAAATGGGCAGTCAGTAGCCAAAGTACTTATTAAAGAGGTGATTCCACTTCATGGGATTCCCTCTGTGATTTACAGTGACAACGGCTCCCATTTTGTAAACCGAACAATACAACGAATTGGTAAATGCTACAATATTGACCTAAAAAAAAAAAAAAAACACTGTGTCTACCACCCACAATCTGTGGGCACAGTGGAGAGACACAATGGTACCTTAAAGAGTAAACTAAGAAAATTGTTAAAGGAAACAGGGAAAAATAAATGGGTTTAGTGTTTGCCAATGGCATTGTTGAGTATAAGAATGACCCCTACTGCTAAAGGACTAACACCGTATGAAATGCTGTATGGTAAACCTTATTATATTCCACAACTAGCCACCGTTCCTCTCCCTAAAGAGGAAATAGACTTGACTTGTATAATAAGAATGTTTTCATAAAATATTACTGGGTCAGAAGTGTAAATGAGTAAAAGAGCTACCCTAAGACTAAAATGCAAAGTATACCCCCCTCAGTGCAAGCATTACCAGGAAATTTTACTTGTTTCTCTAACAATGACAGTAATGGTACAAATGTTGGCACCCTGTCCCCTGAATACTGTGCAACTACAACCCTTACTACAGACATTAAGTACCAACTAAAATGGTTTCAGGAACAGAAACGGCAATTGGCTGATGTTTGGTGGCTGTGTGGAGATAAGAGACTAAGGCCCAGACTGCCACCTAGATGGGAGGGTAGTTGTGCCCTTACCCGATTGCTGCTTCCCTTTCATATAGTTCCTATGAGTGATAAATCAATGAAACTACCAGGTAAATACTTTTTTTTAAAAGGAATTAAGCGAGAAACACCACAAGGATCATTTGCCAACCAAGTGTATATAGGTGTTCCACGAGGAGTTCCAGATGAATTTAAAGCACAGAATCAAATAACAGCAGGACTCACCTCACTCTTCATATGGGTCCAGCCCAACAAGAACATCGACTGGATAAACTACATCTACTACAACCAGCAGAGGTTTGTGAATTACACCAGAGATGCTATCAAAGGTATAGCAGCACAATTGGACGCCACCTCTTTGACAGCGTGGCAGAACCGTATAGTGTTGGATATGTTGCTGGCAGAAAGGGGCGGGGTATGCAAAATGTTCAGCACCTTCTGCTGCACTTTTATTCCAAACAATACGGCACCTGATGGAAGTATCACCAAAGCCTTACAAGGCCTACAAATGCTATCCGAAGAATTAGCTGAGAACTCTGGTGTAGAGAACCCCCTGACAGGACTTTTCGAAAAATGGTTTGGTAAATGGGGTGTCTTGCAAAAAGTTTGCTTATCTCTATTGTCATGGCAGCCGCAGTTCTTACATTGTGTGGATGTTGCTGCATTCCCTGTATTAGGGGAATTCTTCAAAGACTGATTGACACATCTTTAACAAAAACTATGCTCCTCCAGAGCGACACGGAACTATACTCGGAACCTGATGATGAATTTACAACTCTCGCTAAGGACTTATCTGTCTAAATGATAATACCTGGTAAAATAAAATAACCTGGATATTTGAAGTATTGACATTATTAGTATAAAAGGAGGGAGATGTTAGAGAAATTATACTTTAAATGTCAGTTATGAAAGACGCCATTTTGATTATCATGGCCTAGAAATAAGTTATAGTGATAATATGGAGTCAGCAATATATACTCAGCAATATAATATGCTTAGATGTGCAGTTTTGAATGTATCCTGTAAGCATTGTTATATGTAAGATAACAGTCTGTAACAGACACTTCCACCTTTCCTGTTCTGTCTAGAATAAAGTTGAAAATACATGAGACTGGGCATGTTTTAAGAAAGGAAAGGGGGTGTCCAGGGCTTATAAAAAACATGTACCAAAGTATTTTCTTTAGAAATGATAAAGGCTGCATGAACGTGTAATTCATTTCTCTTGCATATGCAATAAATATTACCTTGATTCCCGAGGGCGATCTGAGATGGTGAAATAATTGCCTTAACAAATGGTAGGGGTACTTTTGTACCCCCTTACCATTTCACACGGGGGGGGCCAGGATCTGGGGGTCTCCTTGTTAAAGGGGGCTTCCAGATTCCAATAAGCCCCCCGCCCGCAGACCCCCACATCCACCGGCCAGGGTTGTGGGGATGAGGCCCTTGTCCTCATCAACATGGGGACAAGGTGTTTTGGGGGGCTACCCCAAAGCACCCTCCCAATGTTGAGGACATGTGGCCTGGTACGGTTCAGGAGGGGGGGGCCGCACTCTCGTCCCCCCCTCTTTTCCTGCAGCCTGCCAGGTTGCGTGCTCAGATAAGGGTCTGGTATGGATCTTTGGGGGGACCCCACGCCGTTTTTTTTTTTTTGGCGCGGGGTTCCCCTTAATATCCATACCAGACCTGAAGGGCCTGGTATGGAATTTAGGGGGACTCCCACGTCATTTTTTTTTTTTAATTTTGGTTCGGGGTTCCCCTTTGGGGAATTCCCATGCCGTTTTTATCAATGAACTTCTATGTGTATTGTCGGCAATGCAATAGCCGCGGGTAGTTTTAAATGAGTTTTTTCCTTCAAAATGTCATTTTGCTGTCAGACTGTTCTAAACACAGGAAACATGCGCCCCTTTACAGGCATACTATAGACACCCCCCAGGTACGAAATTTAAAGGGATATTACACTTTTATTGTTTGACTTTAAGCATTATTAAAATCACTGCTCCTGAAAAAACGGCTGTTTTTAAAACTTTTTTTTGCATTGATCCATGTCCCCTGGGGCAGGACCCAGGTCCCCAAACACTTTTTATGACAATAACTTGCATATTAGTCTTTAAAATTAGCACTTTTGATTTCTCCCATAGACTTTTAAAGGGTGTTCCGCGGCATTCGAATTTGCCGCGAACACCCCAAATTGTTCGCTGTTCGGCGAACTTGCGAACAGCCAATGTTCGAGTCGAACATGAGTTCGACTCGAACTCGAAGCTCATCCCTAGTCTCCTGTAGGAAAATTATTTCTGCTTTACTTTTTTCTAGTTCTCGGAGAATGATGTTTCTCTTCCCAGGGGAATTTAGTCCTCTGACATTATAGGAGATTATTTTTATACTGTTTACATTTTCCATTCTTGTACCTTTTTTTCTTCCCCGCCCGTCCTCCGCCCCCCCCCCCGGTCCTCTTAGAAGACCGGGTGGAGGGGACACCCAGCGGACACACGGGGTCTCCTCATCTCTTGTCTCAAAATAGGTGCGCCTATGTAACCACTCATGTAGATCAGACCTTTCCCCCCCCCCTCCCTCCTCCCCTCCCTTTTTTATGATATGGGTTTTTTACCCCCATATTCTCTAGAGCTGAGAGCATTTTACTTTGTTTTGTGGGGCACACTCTGCCCCCTCTGCTCTATTTAGTCTGAGGCGGAGCTCTGTGGGGCACCTTATTCCCCCCTCACCTAAACACTAATAGGGCGACCCCCTGTCCACTCCATGAGTCCCTGTCTCCCTCTCCCTGCATTATTGTGTTTTGCCAATCCTTTCACTTTCCTTTTTTCCCAACCCACCAACCCCAGCCCCCCCCCCCCCCCTTTTCCACTCTAAGGCCCCTTGCACCATTGTGTGGTATTTTCTCAGTTATTAATTTCCTCGAGATTCCACATCCTGATGTCTGTTCCTTGAATTTAATTGCCATTGCAGGTCATCTCCTGCCGTTATTCGCTCCTGTCTATTTGCATATTTTTCCAGTTCTGGGGAAGGGATTTCTAGTTTACTACAAAAGTCCAGAATCTCCTCCACAAATCTTAGCCTCGTACTTCCGTTTTTCTTTGCTATTAGACATGCTGGAGAACCCCAGTTGTATTGAATTTCTTGCTCCCGAAGGATTCCCAATAGTGGTTTTAGTGTCCGTCGTCTTTTCAACGTTTCTTGAGACAAATCTTGGAATATTTGTAATTTAACTTCCGCAAACTCTATTTGTGTTTTTCTCTTTAGGTTTGTCCAGATCTGTTTTTTTTCTTCCCATTTTTCAAGGCGAACTATTACATCTCTAGGTGTTTCCCTTGAGAACCATTGAGGTTTTTTTACTCGGAAAACGCTTTCTATTCCTATTATGTTGGTTACATCCTTTCCCAAGATTTGGTTGAAGAGTTTATTCATTTTTTCTATTAGGTTTTCTGCTTGTTCTGTTTCCGGTAACCCGCGTATTCTCAAGTTTTTCCTTTTATCTCTATTTTCTTGATCTTCTATTTTATATGATTGTTCCTGTTGTTCCCGTTTTAATTTTTTTATTTCCTCTTCCAGTTCCTTTATGTTCTTTTGATGTAGGTCTACTTTGATCTCTACTTCTTCCACTCTGTTTAACATATATCCCATGTCTTTATGTAATGTTGACATCTCTGCTTTTAGGGAATTCTCTAGTGCCGCAAACATTTTTTCCATATCCTGTTTTGTTGGCAACTGTGGCCCTTGTTGTCCTTCCTCCTTTCCTCTTTCTTCCACTCCCATTTCTGGCTCCATTCTGGGATCTGAGAGGTGGCTGGTTTCTGTTTGTACTTTATACTGGCCTTTTTTATCCTTATTGTCCTTCTCTTTTGTATCTATTTGTCTGCCCTTTAAACCCACTTGTTTCTCTCCTTCTCCAATTCCTTGCTGTATATACCTGTTCATAGGGCCCGGGCTTGGGCCTAGGCTGGTCCTAGGTGATTTCGGTATTGCTCCCGCACTTCTTGTTGTTTTCCCCTTCATGTTTGTTTCTATGACTGGATTTATAAGATCTTCGAAGCTGCCTTCCAGAATACCCCTTGATTGGAGTCTCTTAATGATGGTAGAATCTCCCAGCCTTCTTAAATTGACTTACTTGTGCTCCAATCTCGCACCTACCATCCTCCCCACCGTCCAATAATAGAAATATTTAATGAGATATGAGTGGTCCCCGCTTTCCAGAAATATGTCACTACTTTAAGTACATCAAGCATTCCTCGGTGTTGTTAAAATGTTTAAACCATACTATTTAGGTATTCAGCAAAATAATTCAAATGATTTAGCAATATATTTCAGTGTGTTCTCTCCCTTTCCCTTTCTTCTACTCCATTACTTTCCCTTTGCCTATTCACTTCGAGACAATTGCAGAAGAAAAAAAAACAAAAGGAACGGTTCAAACATTCAATTCTAAACTTCAGGTAATTGGCAGTGTTATCAGATGTTTAACAATGTGGTTCTGAAGTTCAGCAGAACAATTCAGGTGTTCAATAGTCTAATTCAAGTGTTTCAGCAAACTACTTCAGATATTCAGGTGTTCAGCAATATCATCCAGGAATTCAACAATATGATTTGGCAGTACAACAGTACAACGGTACAATTTCAGGTATTTTCAGCAGTATATTTCTAGTATTTCAGCGGTACTGTCTGGTGTTCAACTGTATGATTCAACAGTACATCAGTGCAATTCAGGTGTTTCAGCAATATAATGCAAATATTTCAGCGGTACTGTCTGGTGTTCGGCAGTTTGATTCGACAGTATAACAGTACAATTCAGGTGTTTCAGCAATATAAATCAATATAGTATAATTTCAGCGGTACTGTCAGATGTTGAGCCATACAATTCCAATGATCCGCAGTGTAACTCATAAACTCTCAGTAGCATATCTCCTATCGCCCCTTGTATCCTATGAGTCTATGCGGACAAACAGACAGCAGGAGGGGAGAGCAAAGAAGGGCGGAAGAGAAAGAAAAATGCAAAACAGAAAGAATCTCTTCCCCCTCTCTCTATCATATATGCTCTACCTCTCTTTCTCTTGTTCCTTCTCCTCCTTGTTCTATTCTGTTAATATTCTCATTTGCCTATTCACAGCAAGCAGAAAAAGGAGAGATTAAAGAAAAAAAAAATGTTACTTATCGTCCTCGTGGGCCAAATGAGAATTTCTCCAAGTGAGCGCTTACTGGTGCTCACAGACGCTGGCGCTGCTGCTGCTGTCTCTGCTATCTCTGGTATCTCTGGTATGTTTACCGAGATTCCGCTCTCCAGTCTTGGTCTTTATCTGTCATGAGAACCTGTGTGCATTCCCAATCCTGACCTCTTCGGCTCTCTCCTCCAGCCGCTCCCGGTATACCTCGGACGGCTCCACCGCTTCTCTGCTACTGCCCGGACCTCTCCGTTCTTGAGCCAGCGGAGGGGGGTTTAAACAACCACCAAAATCGAGCCGCCTACCTCAGCACTACTGCCGCCGTTGCGCTCCCGTCCTCCTAGTAAACCTTCCGACCCGTCTGACCGGGAAACAGCGGGGGGGAGACGCACAAAGAGTTGCAGATCCGAGCGCTAACCTCCAGCGATATCCAGATCAGAGAGTGGCTCGTGTTCTCTTAATTTGAGGTCCGACCACCGTTTCCTGAGCTGATCTTTCGATCGACGTACCCCGAAATTCCGGTGCAGACTCTTGACCACTTTCGCCATGATCTTGGCCTTTCTGACATTGGGGTTGGGGTAAGGTCCATACTTTCCATCATAGTCGGCCTTCTTCAGGATGTCAACCATCTTCAACATCTCCACAAAGGACATATTTGAGGCCTTAAATCTCCTTCTGGATTGGGACGTCTCCGGATCCGGGCTTTCCTCCTCCTCCTCGTTCCTGTAAGTAGCACGCACCTGCTGTGTATCCGCCATGTGCTCTTCCCCCACTGTGCAGAACGAAAAGGGTCGGAGAATAGACTAGAAAGAACGTCAGGGGCGGGCGGAGTTACACGCATGCGCAGTGTGTATAAAACGTAACACGCATGCGTATTACGTACGATCTGTGAGTGGAGGAAGGAGCATCAGAGGCGCCGATCGTGATAATGAAGGTAAGATCTAAACTTGGGCCTATACTGCTTCGAAATGGAAGCCTATATTGTAACCAGATAAGGAGAGTTTGGCCTGACATTAGGGTTTGTCTTGTGTTGTGTCTTGTAGAGAAAATGGATGGCTTCAACGACCACAACTTCCTGCCCCTGTTCATAGACAAGTACAGGGAGCTGCCCTGTCTGTGGCAGGTGAGACACCCCCAATACAATAATAAACAAAAGAGGCAGGCAGCGCTTGAGAAACTGCTGGAGTTGGTGAAGTCGGTGGTCCCCACAGCAACCATCCCCTATTTAAAAGCTAAAATTGGTGGCCTGAGGAGCACTTATCTTAGGGAGCGCAAGAAGGTCACAGATTCCCAGAGGTCCGGAGCTGCACAGATGACGTTTATGTCCCCAGGCTGTGGTACTACGAGAGACTGCGATTTCTGTCAGACCACACTGAAGTCAGGGAATCCCTCTCTACTCTTCCTTCCACGCTTCCTTCCACCCCAGCTGAGACTTCCGATGTCCAACCTGGGCCTTCCAGCCAGGAAGAAGTGGAGGAGCCCAGCTGGAGTCAGGTATAGCATTCTTCTACAGATTTCTGGTCAATTAAGAAATTATGTTTATTAGATGTTATTATTGATAACTAATTGCTGTTTGAAAAAAGTGTTTTACATATCCATAGACAGTAGTGGGCACAAAAAATTGGGACAAGAATGAAAAATGCTGGGCTCAGAATGCTAGTCTGTTATATTTGTTAACATTCAATTTGCAACAGTCAGGAGGTGAAAATTGTGTGTGATTGATGAATAAAAAACTAAAACTATGTCCCTTTTTCATACACAGGAAGACCTCAGCCAGGAGGAGGCTGTGGAATGTGGCAGCCAGGAGGAGGCGGGGATTAGTGGCAGCCAGGAGGAGGCGGAGCTAAGTGGCAGCCAAGAGAAGCCTGGGACCAGTCGCAGCCTGACCGAATCGCAGGTTCCTCCCCTCCGCCTTCCATACAAAAGGGCGAGGAAGGCGACTCACATGCAGGATAATACACTCAGGCTGATTCAGGAGGCTTCTGCGTCCCTCCGAGCCTTACCCACTCCTGAAGAGGCCTTTGCCTGCATGGCTGCCACCAAACTGCAGGGCATGCAGGAGGGTCAACGCCTCCTGTGTGAGCAACTTATTTATAAAGTTCTAACTAAGGGGGTGAGTGGCGAAATCACACCCAAGACCGACGTGATTGAGTTGGACCATCCTCCTCCTCCTCCTGCTGCCACAACTCCACCACCACAGCCACAGCGTGGAAGGAAGCGTATAAGGAAGACCAGAGAGTGATGACCCTGGGTTCAGTCTGGTCTGACAGAAGATGCAGTCTCTCGTATGACCACAGCCTGGGGACACAGATGTCATCTGCTGCTTTCCGGATCTCTGGGACTTCTGGACCAGACTGCACTCCCTTAGATAAGGACTCCTCAGGCCACCAATTTTGCTTGAAATTAGTTGATGTGTGCCCTGGGGGTCCAAGGCTTCACCCATTTCTGCAGTTTCTCCAGCATTGCCTCCCTCTTTGTTTAGTTGTGAGCCCTTAATAAATGATTTTTTGGGGGAAAATTATACTCTCCTGTGTGTGTTTTCATCCAAAAAGGACAGTTTGTTGGTGACGATTCAGGTACATTTCTAACATAAAATGTGAAATTAACAAGGGACACCAACACCAAACAATCTCCTACAGATTAAATAGAACAACATATCAATGGTGTTGTGGTAACTTGACACAAAAAACACACTCAAAAATATTCTGGAGTCAAAATAAAAATACAAGAAAACAAAGATCAGCCTTTAAAAAAATACAAACCAAAAAAAAATAATCTGCCTTAAAACCAAACCAAAAAAAAATACAACACCAAAATAATGTTGTCAGATGTGACAAATCAAAATATATTGAGGGAATCCCGATAAATAGTAAAGAAATAAGTTTGTGAGAAGTGTGTGTGAAAATGAACAGCAATTTAGGACACATGGGGTCTCTCTCAGGAAATATGCGATGGAGTCTCTGCGGGGTATAGTAGACCCTGTGTATAAATTTAACTTGAATCAGTTTGTCAAAGTCCATATAGGCACATTTATACATATGTTCTGGGAGTGCCCAGTTGTTGCACTATTTTGGACTAAGATTGTAGGTGAAATCAACTCCAGATTGCAGACCTCTATCCCGCTCTTGCCGGCCATGGCGTTGCTGGGGATACATGATGATGAGCAGAGGCCATATCATCTTAAATTACTGATTTCCTTCCATCTTTTCTATGCCAAAAAAGAAATACTTATGAAATGGATAGATTCTTCCCCTCCATCCTTTTCAGCCTGGGAGGCACAGATTGAAGCAGTAATCCTTATGTATAAAATGACATATATAAACCGTGGCTGTCTGTGGAAATTTGAAAAAGTTTGGGCTCCGTGGATGGCCTCGTAGAGAAACATCCAGTTCACTACGTTCATTGCCCCAATAGGGAAGGGTTTTGGAGGGTGGACGGTACTTGTTGAGAATGGTACTATTAACCTTACGTATTGCTTGTGGGTTTTGCATATTATTTTCCCTATCCTCAAATATGTACTCTACGTATGTAATGTATTGTACTCTGTTGAATGGTATTCTGTAACTCTGATTATCTATTACAATAATAAAGCACCACTGTTTTTGTTAAAAAAAAAAATATGAGCAGCAAAACTACTTAATTCTTGTCACATTATAAAGAAGAAGAGAGTGCGCTGTATTAAACCATTTTTAACATTGCAGCGTGACGAAAGTGCTGTATCCATTGCGAACGCTAAGTTTACCAGAACGAGCTGTTCAGAATTTCTTCTGAGCATTCGTGGCACTTTGTGCGTTGGTATCTCTCATCAACAGGGCGGATGTGTTCGTCATACACCGCCTTTTCGATTGGCTTCCGTGGCGCCTCCGTGCAGTATTTATAGACGTATGGTGTACCAAGATGGCAGCGCCTCAGATGACGTCTTGATGACGAAACGCGTAAGACGTGGCCTCTTGGTACGCATACCTCCTTTTTCCTTCTGTTTTTGTCCTGCACTTCCGGTATCGGCAGACGGCTGTGGAACGCACGCCGCTCACACTGCATTGTCTGCGGCTTCTCACGTGGAGTCAGCCGGCAGAGTGCTGTTTGTTTTTAACTTTTGAATTTTATTTATTCCTTTCATTTGTTGTAAGCTTGAGCTTAATAAACTTATATTCGGAATCACACTATGAGGCTCTTCTCTTTTCCCTGCACATGGTAATTGGTCCGGATGGATGTCCTTTGAAAATGATCTGGTGACACAAGTGGAAAATAGGTGGTGAGGGGGACACCGACCGATTGGATCATCAGATTCACATCTACATGCTCATTACCCCTGCAGGGGTTGGGCGCTCTGGTGAGTGGGGGCACTAGAGGGGACTCCACACAGGACAGTATACAATCATTGGGACGGACTTACCTGTAACCTTTGAAGATGCACTAGCTTGTTGCACAAGAACTGTTTACTGAACGATAGACTTAATATTCACGGCATTTTCTGTTTTTGTGTTGTTTTTTAAAAAAAAATTTTTTGGCTACTTGGACTTTACATTTTTTCTTTTTGGCCTTTTTTCATTTTTTTCACTTTCCTTTTTTTTTTTTCTTTTTTTTTTTTTGTGCACTTAGATTGTTACGCACACTACATACTAGTAGTCCTTTTTTTCAGCTTATATATATTTTTTCATATTTCATCCAATACCATTCAGCTACATTAGTATATACACTAATTTATAGTGGGCAACAGTGTTTGTCCTCCTTCTTAGGTATAACTCACTTATACCTTTCATTGTATATATATTTTTTGTGGATTTTGAAAATAACTTTTTATACACACCTGATTGATCATTCACTTTTATTATTGCTTGGAGTTCTATTTATTATTTCATGAATTTTTTTTATTTTTCACCTTGGGCAGTCTGCACATTTTTGTGACTATTTTCAGCATGTATATTTATTTTTCAAACATTATTTACACCGTGTTACACTCTTCACCCATTTATAATTGGGGTATAATGCTTCCCTTGTGGTAGTAGTTTGTTTATAGTTTATTTATTTATTTTACACTAGTGAACAGCGCCAATCCCCTATTTCTTCAGATTTTAACTTTGTGCGTTGGAACAGGCCACACACGGTCAGAATTGACTCGATTGGATTTTGTTGTCGGAAAATTTTATCTCCTGCTCTCCAACTTTGTGTGTCGGAAAATCCGATGGAAAATGTCCGATGGAGCCCACACACGGTCAGAATTTCCGACAACACGCTTCGATCGGACATTGTCCATCGGGAAATCAGACCGTGTGTACGGGGCATAAGACTGGGATGTCAAAGTTCATGTGTGTGTAAAGGCAGGCGTCCCAATACTTTTAACAATATAATGTATCACTGTACAGAAATCTTTACTATTGATAAACTTCAAAAAAAGCATTTATGTAAAGCGGATCACAACATACAAATCCATCCAGATTCATTTCAGAGACCAGCATTGATTTCAGAGTTGTAAGTCTATGGCCGACCAATCAGAACACAGCTGCCCTTCTGGCCAATAGGAGATGCAGCTGGGTTTCGGGACACGACCTGTCAGTAATCAAAAGGAAAAAACGTCGCAGACTGCAAATGTTTACCCAGAAGTGTACAATTTGCTGGTGTGTTACACAAAAGAAAGAGTGACAGATAAGTGTGTTTGCGTTGGGAGCGGTTACATCGAAAAACAGCCCCCTGGACTCCGGAGGGTTCCTGGAGAAGCTGCGCTGACCATCAATGGGGCCTGATAAGATCAGGAGAACATAACATTCTCTTTTCATAAGTGGCTGTTTATTAACACGGAACCCGTACATCGAATAATGATGACTTCCCGTCCCACATAGCATTCCATCGCTGAGTCATCTCTGTGCGAAGGGCCAAAGGACTGTAATCTAAAGAGGAACTCTGCTCCTATTTAACCACTTGAGTCCCGGGGTCTCTTTCTTCCGTAGTCACCAATGAGTCCCAGAGAATTTTTTTTTTTTTCTGGGTTATCTCAGTTCTGTTCCTTATACCTTTTGTACCTTTTGTAGTCCACCATAATATAATATACAATGGGGAGGGAAAGTATTCAGACCCCCTTAAATTTTTCACTCTTTGTTATATTGCAGCCATTTGTTAAAATCATCAGTTCTATCTTGGTCTCATCAGACCAAAGAATCTTATTTCTCACCATCTTGGAGTCCTTCGTTTTAGCAAACTCTATGCGGCTTTCATGTGTCTTGCACTGAGGAGAGGCTTCCGTCGGGCCACTCTGCCATAAAGCTCCGACTGGTGGAGGGCTGCAGTGATGGTTGGCTTTCTACAACTTTCTCCCATCTCCCGACTGCATCTCTGGAGCTCAGCCACAGTGATCTTTGGGGTCTTCTTTACCTCTCTCACCAAGGCTCTTCTCCCCCGATAGCTCAGTTTGGCCGGACGGCCAGCTCTAGGAAGGGTTCTGTTCGTCCCAAACGTCTTCCATTTAAGGATTATGGAGGCCACTGTGATCTTAGGAACCTTAAGTGCAGCAGAAATGTTTTTGTAACCTTGGCCAGATCTGTGCCTTGCCACAATTCTGTCTCTGAGCTCTTCAGGCAGTTCCTTTGACCTCATGATTCTCATTTGCTCTGACATGCACTGTGAGCTGTAAGGTCTTCTATAGACAGGTGTGTGGCTTTCCTAATCAAGTCCAATCAGTACAATCAAACACAGCTGGACTCAAATGAAGGTGTAGAACCATCTCAAGGATGATCAGAAGAAATGGACAGCACCTGAGTTATATATATATGAGTGTCACAGCAAAGGGTCTGAATACTTAGGACCATGTGATATTTCAGTTTTTGTTTTTAATAAATCTGCAAAAATGTCAACAATTCTGTGTTTTTCTGTCAATATGGGGTGCTGTGTGTACAATATGGGGTGCTGTGTGTACAATATGGGGTGCTGTGTGTATATTAATGAGGAAAAAAATGGCTGCAATATAACAAAGAGTGAAAAATTTAAGGGGGTCTGAATACTTTCCGTCCCCACTGTATATCATTTTATTTGGACAGATAGGGATTTAAAGTTGGACCGAACACCCCCCCAGTTCGGTTGGCACCTGAACTCCGAACCCCATTGAATGTCTATGTGACCCAAACTTGGAAAAAGTCCCCATTTTGAAGGCTTATATGCAAGTTATTGGCCATAAAAAGGGTATGTGGGGCCTGGATACTGCCCTGGGGGACATGTATGAATGCAAATAACAATAAAAATTAAATTTCCTTTAAACATTGTGCTTGGGGGGGGGGGGGGGCTTTGTTTGTCTGTAAAGTTGTGCATCTGTAGCATGTATAGAACCTGCTGCAGCAAAACTGACATTTCTAAAGAAAAAAACAAATGACATTTAAATTGCCAGGCTCTTTGGATTTCGTATGGATTTTAAGGGGAAGACCACCCCACATTTTAAAAAAAATGGTATGGGCACCCCCCAAAATCCATACTAGACCCTTATCCGAGCATGCAGTCTGACAGGTGGGGAAAGGGGGGACAAGGGAGTGCCCCCCCCCCCGAATAATAATAGACCACATGCCCTCAACATGGGGGAGGTGCTGTGGGGTGGGGGAAAAGCACCTTGTCCTCATGTTGATGGGGACAAGGGCCTCTTCCTGGCAACCCTGGGCTGTGGTTGTGGGGGTCTGCGGGCAGGGGGCTTATCAGAATCTGGAAACCATCTTTAACAAGGGGATCCTTATCCCCCCCATATGTGAATGGATAGGGGCTACCCATTCACCAAAAAAAGCATCAAAAAGAAATAAAAACACACACAGTTTTTGACAATTCCTTTATTTAAAACAAAAAACAAGTCCCCTGATGTAGATCTATCATCAATCATGCCGCCGCCGCTGTTCACCCAACACTAGTTGTAAACCTCAGACATTAAATATGACCAAAGCATATCCCTCTATAGCGAGTACTTGTCTCAAACCAGAGCTCATTTCTGTGTGCTGCCTCCTTCATCTGCTATGAGCATTATCAACTTCTGACACCAGAGGGAGCTTCTTCAGCAAGCAGCCTGTGATTGACAGCCTCAGCTCTGTTCATGTGTGCTGTGTGGAGGGGGGTGTTCCTTCCCTCCAACCAATCAGCTCCAAGAGCTTTCCTTACTGAGCTGTGAAGTGTGTTATTTCCCCACCCCCTGCTTACTGAAAGCTCACAAAAGCTGTATAAATACTGCACTTTGAACGGCTATAGAGAAGAGAAGACAGCAGATAAACGGGTACAACTTGTGTAGAAGGATTTGTTTAATCTCTTTGTGTCACCTGAGCCCAGTCACTGGGTATACAACCACTTTAATTTGGTAGCAGATTTGTATATCTGTATTTTTAAACTCTAATTTTGAAAAAATAGAAAAAAGTGTCATTTCCTTGTACTTTTTCCAAATGTAACATTTACCCAATTTGGGAATCCTCAAATATCTCCTCTGAAATCTAAGCTTTAATGTCTGTCAATGAAAACAATAACACGTAAGTGTGATTTTCATGTAACAATGCTCAGTGTGAATGTTTTTGCATTTTACTTTAGAAGAGCTTTACTTATCTTTTGATGCTACATTGCAATGTGAGTGTTCCATACATGTGCAGTAAGTGTCTTCCAGATTATCTGATATCATTGTTGAATTATACAGCATATACACTATATTACCAAAAGTATTGGGACACCTGCCCTTACACACACATGAACTTTAATGGTATCCCAGTCTTAGTCCGTAGGGTTCAATATTGAGTTGGCCCACCCTTTGCAGCTATAACAGCTTCAATTCTTCTGAGAAAGGCCATCCACAAGGTTTAGGAGGGTGTCTATGGGAATGTTTGACCATTCTTCCAGAAGCGCATTTGTGAGGTCAGGCACTGATGTTGGAGAGAAGGCCTGGCTCGCAGTCTCCGCTCGAATTCATCTCAAAGGTGTTCTATCGGGTTGAGGTCAGGACTCTGTGCAGGCCACTCAAGTTCCTCCACCCCTAACTCACTCATCCATGTCTTTATGGACCTTGCCTTGTACACTGGTCCAAATCATTTGGGGGAGGATGGATTATGGTGTGGGGTTGTTTTTCAGGGGTTGGGTTTGGCTCCTTAGTTCCAGTGAAGGGAACTCTTAGCATACCAAGACATTATGGACAATTTCATGCTCCCAACTTTGTGGGAGGAGTTTGGGGATGGCCCCTTCCTGTTCCAATATGACTGCAGACCAGAGCACAAAGCAAGGTCCATAAAGACATGGATGAGCGAGTTTGGGGTGGAGGAACTTGCAAGCAAAAGCGAGATCCATAAAGTTGGACCTGTTCCCACAAAGTTGGGGGCATGAAATTGTCCAAAATGTCTTGGAATGCTGACGCCTTAAGAGTTCCCTTCACTGAAACTAAGGTGCCAAACCCAACCCCTGGAAAAACAACCCCACAACATAATCCCCCCTCCACCAAATGATTTGGACCAGTGCACAAAGCAAGGTCCATAAAGACATGGATGAGCGAGTTTGGGGTGGAGGAACTTGGTTTGGCCCCTTGGTTCCAGTGAAGAGAACTTTTAAGGCATCAGGATACCAAGACATTTTGGACAATTTCATGCTCCCAACTTTGTGGGAACAGTTTGGGGATGGCCCCTTCCTGTTCCAACATGACTGCTCACCAGTGCACAAAGCAAGGTCCATAAAGACATGGATGAGCGAGTTTGGGGTGGAGGAACTTGCAAGGAAAAGCAAGATCCATAAAGTTGGACCTGTTCCCACAAAGTTGGGGGCATGAAATTGTCCAAAATGTCTTGGTATGCTGATGCCTTAAAAGTTCCCTTCACTGGAACTAGGGAGCCAATCCCAACCCCTGAAAAACAACCCCCCACACCATAATCCCCCCTCCACCAAATGATTTGGACCAGTGCACCAAGCAAGGTCCATAAAGACATGGATTAGCGAGTATCTAATGACCCTGTGAGGTGGTCTATGTGTGTATGTGACTGCAGTGACCTTCTACAATGCATTGGGGCCTCATCAGCTCCCCCTGCAGGACCTGTAATAAATTCCATACCGCTATATACAATGTTAATACACATAAACAGCACTGCAAGCCTAATTTTAATTTTGGTTGGTGTTTTCAGTTTTCAGCTACCACTGAATTGAACAATGATTTCATTTTTTTTCTGAGTGAGATGTGACACCATAGTGAATCTCCTTTAAATGAATATTAAGAAAACATGGACACCTTGTATACAGTTATAAACTCTGCTGTTTTTTTATAAAACATAAATAACTTTACAAACATTTTTTCTATAACAACATTTTACACAACGAAATGAGTCCCCAGGACAGATCTGTGTACAATATATCCACAGAACACATTATTTCAGGTAAATGAGACCTTCAGAACTCCGCTGAGGAGGTTTCCAACATTCTACGACTTTATAAGTAAGTGAATTACATGGGCGGACAGTCGCCTGGAAATGGGCGGATCTTCATAAAACACTGTTTCACATAGAGTCTGGTCGCCAGTTGGGGGTCTCCCCCTCTAAGGCCAGGACTGGTAAGCCAGTCACACAGGCAAATGCTTTAGGCCTCTTACATGTGGATCCCTGATCCCATTTAATGGCAATTCCAATGCAGTTTTCCCATTGGGAAAGCCCAGGTGCCGTGTACAGCTGCCCATAGACATCCACTATACTCAGGTCTATGCCAGCATAGCCACGCAACAGCCATACATTTAACACACAATAAACCTGGCGCTGGAGGACTAAGGCTCGGCTTCCACTAGTGCGACTTTTCATGCGACTTGGGACTGAAAAGTCGCATGACAAATAGTACCCCATGCTTTCCAATGAGTACCGTTCATATCTGTGCGACTTCAAGTTGCAGTGAGGTCAAAGTAGTCCCTGCACTACTTTGGTCCCACTTTGATGCGACTTGAGGTCCATAGACACAGGCATTGCCTCAAATCTTGGTAAAAAGTTGCGGTAAAATCGCGGTAAAAAATTGCGCCAAAATCGCACGACTTTGGGGACGCAATAGTGGAAACATAGCCTCATGGGCTAAAAACCACTAAGAAAATTTCCATAAGGCTCGGTTTCCACTAGTGCGACTTTTCATACGACTTGGGACTGAAAAGTCACATGACAAGTCGTACCCCATGATTTCCAATGAGTACCGTTCATATCTGTGTGACTTCAAGTCGCAGGGACTTCAAAGTAGTTCCTGCACTACTTTGGTCCCGACTTTGATGCGACTTGAGGTCCATAGACCTCCATAATACACAGGCATTGCTTCAAGTCGCAGCAAAAAATGGCGGTAAAATGGCGGCAAAAACTTGTGGCAAAATCGCGCGACTTTGGGGTTGCAATAGTGGAAACCGAGCCTAAAAGTCCATGTTAATTTCGTCAAGCAATTGACATGTGGGTGGTGAACACTGGCAGCACCCCTTAAGAGCGAAGCAGACTCTGCAAAAACAAGTACAAAACGGAAGGGGGCGCCAGACTAAGTGCAGTGGTTAGATAATGGGTTTAAAAAGACACAATAAAAATTGGCACTCATACCGGAACTGACATCATCAGGAACGTGATGCCGTGGATGGGTGGCAACGCGTTTCGAAACTACCTGTTTCTTCTTCAAACCTGATCATCTAAACCCGCCCTGTTTTTTTGGGTTTTTTTGCCTATATTAGACTGTCTAGTAATCCATCCAATCAGTTCTGAAGAAGTAACAGAAAGTTTTGAAACGCGTTACCACCCATCCGTGGCATCACGTTCCCCGATGACGTCAGTTCTGGCACACTGGCTCCACTGTGGCCAACAACTTCCCCTCCGGTCCAGGTTACTTCACCACCTCGCCACAAGATACCAATACCATCATTGTGGGGGGGGGGGCACCCTTGGATCCCGGCCGTGCGATCTACCCACATGATTGTCTTTACCTAGTCAAATGTGTGCTGCCAATATTTATTGTCTTACTAAACCTGTTATATAACCACTGCACTTAGTTCGGCGCCCCCTTCTGTTTACTACTTGTTTTTCTATGGGCTGCTGTGTGCAGCAACTGGTCTTCCCAGGTGGGGGGGAAATATACCAGAATTCACATTGCATAGGTTCATGGCCTGTGTGCAAGAAGCCTTAAACTGGAAGAGCGAGGGTCTATTCACATTTGTGTATTGCAGTACTGGGTGCCAAAACGCATGTTAGCACAACGCCCCTGATCTGAATGTGGTGCATTGTGGTGCCATTCATTGTGACAACGCATTGCACATACCCTGCATTATGATGTGCTGAACGACCAAGGCTTTTTTTCCTCAAACAATAGGTGCTGGAACTCAACCACGGCCCCCCCAAAACCCCTCCCCCCACACACACCCTCCAAATCACATCAAATAGTGGGTGTGGTCATATTTCCCAAAGAGTAGGAGGGTCTTAAAGGGGCATTAAATATCAGGATTGCATTACATACAGAGTGCAGAGCTGTCACTTGTAAACACAGAAACCAGACTTCTGTGTTTACAAGTGATTGTGGTGAGCAGGCACCAAAGGGTCTGAGCCAGAGGTGGTGGAACTGAGTTCCACCAAGTTCCCCCCGAAAAAAAGGCCCTGTGAGCGACAAAGGTGTCAGGTGCGATTTTTTGGTGGGAATTGGTCCCTAAGCCCCGGGTTCACACTGCTGCCACGTCTCACGTGCAACGCAGAAAGTCGCATGAAAAATGTTGTCTTAATTGCTGTGACTCAAGTCGCAGACAAAAAAAAAAAAAAAAAGGTCCTGCACTACTTTCCTCGCAACATGAGTGCCATAGACTGCAATGTTAAGTGTGCCGAGGAAGTCCTTTCTTTGTCTTATCTTTATGACAGGGCGTTTTTGTTAGTTCAACAATATGTTTTACAACCTGTATTGTTATGATTTACCAAAGCCAAAGTCTCAAAACATCAAAGTCACGTGAAAGTCGCAATGAAGCCGCATGGCTTTGGGGTTGCAGCCGTGTGAACCTTAAAGTAGAACTAGAGGCAACACCTTTTTTTCATTTTGGATAAATTAAGGCTCCATTCACACCAATGAAGTTTGCTTTTGAGCGTTTCGGCGGTGCTCTTTGCATTTTTATTGCGATTTTGTCGCATTTTTGCCACAATTTGTCTTTTTTTATGCTTTTCTTGGGGGCAAATTTGTTGTTGGGCATATTAAAAAGCACAAATCGTGGTGAAATCGCCGTAAAAAAACCCGCACTACATGCTTTTCTGAAGCTTCTCCATTAACCGCTTGCCGACCGGCTCACGCCGATATACGTCGGCAGAAGGGCACGTACAGGCAGATTAACGTACCCGTACGTTGCCCTTTAAAAAGCGGTTTGCGGGTGCGTGCCACGCGAGCTCCGTTAGAGTCATCGCAGGGTCCCGCAGACTCGATGTCCGTGGGGGATACCCGTTATTGTCTCATGGAGAGGAAGAACGGGGAAATGCTGATGTAAACAAGCATTTCCCCGTTCTGCCTAGTGACAGGACAGAGATCACAGCTCCCTGTCATCGGGAGCGGTGATCAGTGTCGTGTCACACATAGCCCCTCCCCCCCACAGTTAGAATCACTCCCTAGGACACACTTAACCCCTACAGTGCCACCTAGTGGTTAACCCCTTAACCTCCAGTCACATTTACACAGTAATCTATGCATTTTTAATCGCACTGATCACTGTATAAATGTGAATGGTCCCAAAATAGCGCCAAAAGGGTCTGATGTGTCCGCCATAACGTCGCAGTCACAATAAAAATTGCTGATCGCCGCCATTACTAGTAAAAAAAAAAATATATTAATAAAAATGCCATAAATCTATCCCCTATTTTGTAGACGCTATAACTTTTGCGCAAACCAATCATTAAACGCTTATTGCGATTTTTTTTTTACCAATTTATGTAGAAGAATACGTATCAGCCTAAACTGAGGGAAAAAAATGTTTTTTTATATACTTTTTGGGAATATTTATTATAGCAAAAAGTAAAACAATAATGCGTTCTTTTCAAAATTGTCACTATTTTTTTGTTTATAGCGCAAAAAATAAAAAACTGCAGAGGTGATCAAATACCACCAAAAGAAAGCTCTATTTGTGAGAAAAAGGACGTCGATTTTGTTTGGGAGCCACGTCGCATGACCGCGCAATTGTCAGTTGAAGCAACGCCAGTGCCGAATCGCAGTTAGTTAAAGTCTGTTGTGAACCAAAAAAAAAAAAAGCACCGCTTTGTGTTTAAAAAAAGTCTCTGACCCTTTCCAAAAAACGCAGAGGTACAAAAATGCATTGATGTGGACGTGTTCCCTAGGAACCCACATTAAAAATAATGTCCTGCGTTTTTGCAAAAAGCATAAAAAAACACATTAGTGTGAATGGAACCTAGGGGGGGGGGGGGGGTCAGGGTGATAACCCCTGTCAGATTTTTTTTTTTTTGCCATCTGTGTCCCATTCGGGGAGATTTCCCTTCACTTCCTGTCCCATAGCCAAACAGGAAGTGAGAGGAAATCCCTGAAAATTAAGGGAATCCCTTAGGGACCCCCAGGTCACCAGAACTAGTGTCCCCATTGGATGATTTTCCCCTCTATTACTTTTCTGGGGACAATCCAAAATTTGGAATTTTCTTTTAAACGATAACTACCCACAGAACAAATAGGAGGTGAATCTCCCTAACGGGGACACAGGCAGCAAAAGAAAAAACTGATCGGGGTTCTGATCCCTCTCCACTCTGTCCAAAACAAAAAATAATATTTTTTTCCTTTAGTTATACTGAGGGTTGCCACGTTTTCTTCAACCCAAACCCGAACATTTTAGAGTCCTGGGACACCTTTGGGCGCCCCAAGGATAGTAGTAATGCGGTGCGCATAGCGTGCCGCAACAAACAGTGGGTGTGGCCAAATTGCTCCTGCTGACATCATCACCTTTCCCCCCAGTAATGCCGAACCTGCCCCCAGACAGCCACCTGCAGCTCCCGGATGGTAACAGTGTGTATGTGTGGCACTATCTTGGTTACATGGGGAGCCACAGTCCACTCTGAATAATGTGTCTGAGTTTCAGTCTGCCTGAAACCCGGACACATGATTCAAAACCCAGACTGTTCAGGTGAATCCAGGGCAGGTGGCAACCCTAGTTATACTTTAAGCTTTAACATTTTTTAGGGGCTTTAATAGATCGGGGGAAGGATATAACCCCCTATTGGGCTTCTATTTCTTTCAGTGTCCCCATTGAGGAGAATTCATCTCACTTCCTCTTGTGTCACTGAGACAGGAAGTGAGGGGAAAATCTCTCCAATGGGGCATTGACAACACTAAAAAACTTGGGAGAAGTTCTACCCCTTCCCCAGCCCAACCAGGACACAAATACACGTTCACACCTCCATTAAAAACTAAACTAATTGTTAAATGTTAAATTGTTCATTGTTAGATTAATCATCTAATGTTTTGGTAGGGATTCAAAAAAGAAAAAAAAAATCCAGTAGGCAGCAAAAACAGGGGGGGGGGGGTAACACCTAAAAGCTAAACCCCCCCCCCACAAATTGATATTTCAGCTATGACTGGCTGCAGCCATGCTTATCCTCCTCCTGGCATTTTCTGTTGTATGGTTGGGAAAGGCAGGGGGGGGTGAGACCTTGGTGGAATGAGAACACGGTGAAGGGATAGGTTGGACTTGATGGACTTGTGTCTTTTTTCAACCTCACCTACTATGTCCCACCTACTATGTAATTGGTGCCAACAGATGATACATTCTTGAATATATGTCGCTTTGGGATGTACTGACCCTTTCCAAAAAAGGTATAGATGCAAAAAATGTATAACGAAAAAAATAGAAATATTTCACATTGTGGCATCTCACCAAACTATAATCCATAGATGGACCTTTGAGGTTCCCCAAGAAAGTCACAACGCTCTCCTCCAGCTTTCTACTGCAATATGGGACTACGTTGGAGGGATTCCTCCTCATTTCCTGACCCTTTACAAAAAGGTATAAATGCAAAAAAAGTATAACGAAAAAAATAGAAATATTTCACATTGCAGCATCTCACTAAACTATAATCTCTAGATGGACCTTTGAGGTTCCCCAAGAAAGTCACAACGCTCTCCTCCAGCTTTCTACTGCAATATGGGACTACGTTGGAGAGATTCCTCCTCATTTCCTGATCCTTTACAAAAAGGTATAAATGCAAAAAAAAGTATAACGAAAAAAATAGGGAGATGACTAATAAAGAAAAAGAACAAAAACATAAAAAAAATATATATATATAATGAAGTAATAAAAAAGGCAGAGGATGGAGGTGCAGACTCAAGAGTTCACGAAAGGGGCGGGGCAAAATAAAGCCCCTCCTTCATAGTTGGTTGTTAAAGACATTAAACAATAAAATATACTATGTACAGCACAGTGCTCAGAGATAATAATGTGAGGACACCTCTACAGGGGGAAAGCTTCCTCAATGAGTATAAACACATACAGACATATAGAGGTATATACAAAACATAAAACATACAATCATCAATCTTCATCATCAGCATAAGACATGTAAAGTGTATAATAAAAGTATAAGGGAGTCATCCCCTTTAACATTCACAGAAGTGCTGAACTCGGTAGTAATACTTAGAAAATGTGTTTGTTGGGGATCAGACGGTCATGACCAGTTTCAGAAATATTTCACATTGTGGCATCCCAACAAACTATAATCCCTAAGATGGACCTTTGAGGTTCCTCAAGAAAGTCACAACGCTCTCCTCCAACTTTCTACTGCAATATGGGACTACGTAGGAGAGATTCTTCCTCATTTCCTGTCCTGCTGACGGTTCTTCCCCCGAATAGGAAGTGAAGTATAAATAGGCGCTGGATACAGATTTTCAATGGGCCACTGAAATTATCACTGGGCAAACTGGCTCTGGACCAAAAGCTTCCCTCAAAATGGAGACACTCCTTAGAAACGGGGGTAGAACCCAGGGTGGAGAACAGACATGTGCACGCTGGAAATTTTCACTTCGTTTCGGATGCATTTGTGAACTGAAGAATTTTGTTTTGTTATGTTGAATTCAATGCATTTTCAAAATTAGTTTCGTGTCTTCGCATTCATTTAGTGTCATTCGAAATAGCTGGTTGTTAAGGAGCAGGCGGCTCCCGCATCCTTAATGACCATGACTCATCTGCTGTCAGCAGGATTCCCCGGCACACCCCCCCCCATGTTAAGGGCATGTGGCCTGGTATGGTTCAGAAGGGGGCCCCTGGCTTGTCCCCCCTTTCCTGGCCCACGCAGATAAGGCCCTGGTATGTATTTTGGGGGGACCCCATGCCATTTTTTTTTATATTAAGATGTGGTGTTCCCCTTACAGACCTTAAGGCCCGGTATTGATTTTGAGGGGGACCCAACACCTTTTTTCTTTGGAATGGGGTTCCCCTCAAAATCCATACCAGACCCGAAGGGCCTGGTATGGATAAGGGTGACCCCACGCTGACAGCAGGTGAGTTATCGTTGGTATAGATGCCGCAGTCACCTTCTCCTTAACAACCAGCTATGAATCCGAATGAAAAAAATGCATTTGTTAATTTTTCTATAACTTTTTTTGGATTCATTGACATTTTTTACTATGTCCAGTCGGAAATTCGGATACATCCAAATCTCCAAAAATGTTATTTTCTTCCAGAAAGTGAATCCTAACTAAATGAAATACACATGTCTATTTGAGAATCCATACACATACAGTCCAAAAGCACCAAACCAATGTCTAAAGCCTCGTACACACGATCGGATTTTCAGCAGGGAATTGTGTGATGACAGACTGTCGGCCTAAAATCTAACCGTTAGCCCTGGTTCACACAGGGGCGGCACAACTTGCAGGTGGCCTCACCGAGGCGACCTGCACAGGACTTCCATGGCGACTTGCAAAACGACTTCTGTATAGAAGTCTATGCAAGTCGCCTCAAGTCGCCCCCAAAGTAGTACAGGAACCTTGTTCTAAGTCGGAGCGACTTGCGTCGCTCCTATTAGAACGGTTCCATAGTACAGAACGGGAGGCGACTTGTCAGGCGGCTAGGTCGCCTGACAAGTCGCCCCTGTGTGAACCGGCACTTAGTATGCTCCTTCAGACAATTGTTGGTCAACTTTCCGCCAATAAATGTTGGATGGCAGGCTAGTAAATTTTCGGCGGACAACAGTCTGTTGTCAGATTTTCGTACCATGTGTACACAAGTCCGTCACATAAAAGTCCAAAGTACAAACACGCATGGCAGAAGGGGCCCAAAGGGTGGTGCTCAAGAGCTGAAAGTCCACGTAGTATGTCACTACGTTCGCGTTTGTTGGCCGACAATTGTGTGCCGTTAGTATGCAAGACAATTTCGTGGCACACGCCCTTCGGACAAAAGTCTGACGCTCGGTTGGTCAACAATCCGATCGTGTGTACGAGGCTTAAGAGGCTTGCTGACAGAAATGGTTCATAGAAGAAAAAAACAACACATTTATGGGGTAAACAGACTTCCCCTTCATCAGGGCTTAGGAGTTTAGACTGGGCTTAAATGGACTTAAGTAAACAGATACCAAATAGATCTGCACTTTGATTTGCTGCATGTAACAATTTTAGAAGGCTAAGTTAAGACAGTTTTAATGAAGACATTAAAAGGCATGTATGTGCATAGAATCAAAAATTTGTTAGAGGGTCTAGCCGTCACTGTCTTTTCTAAAGAGTTTTTACGTCTGTCTGTTTCATTGTCAGAGAGTGCCCCTCACTTCCTGTCTGCTAAAAATGTTGCCAGCAGAACAGGAAGGGAAACCCAGATAGCAGTATCTAAAACTAAGAAAAAATGTTTAACTTAACACTACGGGGAAACCAAAAAGGGAGGTGATGCCTTAAATTGTGGTACCATAATGCCAATGTGAATACCTTCATATGGATTCTCCTTAGGAATCAAGATATTAGCTTACCACAGGTCTCTAGCTGCCATGGTGGGAGAATCAACCTAACCTCTGGTCTGTCTTTAGATGCTAGGCTGGCCATAAGGTATGAGGTTTGTCAATATGGATCTGAGAACTATGGGGATCATTAGCAATGTTAGTAAGTTCCTCTGAAACATGCAAAATTTGGATACCATAATGCCAATGTGGACACCTCTTGGTGAATTCTCTTTAGGAACCTAGTCATTAGCTCACAGCAGGTCTCTAGCTGTTGTGGCAGGAGAACCACCCTAACCCCTGGTTGGTCTTTAGATGCTGGGCAGGCCATAAGGTATAAGGTTTGTCAATGTGTACCTGAAAACTATGAGGATCATTAGCAATGTTAGTAAGTTCCTCAGAAACATACAAAAATCTTGCACCATTATGGCAATGTGAACATCTCCTAGTGTATTCTCCATTGGAACCAAGACATTAGCTCACAGCAGGTCTCTAGCTGTCATGGTAGGAGAAGCACCCTAACCTCTAGTCGGACTCTGTATGCTGGGCTGGCCATAAAGTATAAGGTTTACCAAAATGAAGATCATTGGGAATGTTAGTAAGGTCCTCTGAAACATACAACCCACTGTGAAGAACTTGGCAAACATTTGAAATAAACCTTAATGAAAGTCATGAAGTGAGCATGCATAATCATTCAAGACTTCTGCAAGCATTTGCAACAAAGAATGGGCAGGGCAAAACCATATCGGGACATATCTGGAGGTACAGTAGATTTCCTGTGAGCAGAGATGGTTGATTTGAGCTAGGGATTGGGTTAATTATAGTCTGTATTGGTGCTTCCATAAATAAATAGTGGTCTATGACAGTGTTTCTCAACTCCAGTCCTCAGGGCACACCAACAGGTCATGTTTTCAGGATTTCCACTATTTTGCACAGGTGATTTGATCAGTTTCACTGCCTTAGTAATTACCACAGCTGTTTCCTCTGAGGGAAATCCTGAAAACATGACCTGTTGGTGCGCCTTGAGGACTGGAGTTGAGAAACACTGGTCTATGATATGTGACCCCCTATGGGGGTCTGGGCTGCTAGCTGACTAGTATGTCGCTTCAGTACAGAAGATATTTGGATGGAAAGAAAGGAGCACCCAATATAGGGCGTAATGCCACACTCGAGGAAAGGATAATAATTTTTTTTGAGAATATGCAATGAGCAAATCGAGCCAACATGCTTTGAGAGGGACTTGCCTCCCCCTTCTTCAGACATACAAGCTATAGGTATGTGTAAACGGAGGTGGGTGGACTCCGCAGGGGTACCTGAGTCTCTTGTAAAAAACAGATCCTGGCTGAAATGGTACAGAGTCATCTGCATTGTATAAGAGACTCAGGTTTCGCTGCGGAGTCCACCCACCTCCGTTTACACATACCTAAAGCTTGTATGTTAGCCCTGAAGAAGGGGGAGGCATTTTCCCCAAAACACAATTTGCTCATTCCATATTCTCAATAAACGATTGTTGCCCTTTCATCAAGTGTGGCATCACAACGTATACTGGGCGCTCCTTTCTTTCCATTCAAATATAATGCTGATGACAACTTAGCTGATTTTTCTTCAAAGCTAAAAAAAAGTGCTTTACAATTGGCGCAATTGGCCACAGAAATGTTTCTTATCGTGGTATTTTTCCTGCTGATGTATATAGAACTGTATAAGAACCTGCCAGGTTCTTACTGTTGTCTGTGTCCTACTAGGAAGATTTCCCCTCATTTTCCATCCAAGAGAAATTACTAGAAATACAGGAGGTCAGCCCAGTGGAAGCCCTTCTCCACTCTATCTTAAACCCAAAAAGGTTTGGCTGGGGGTTGTACTATATGAACTCTGTTCTTGGTCATGGTCTTGTTGATCATATGTCAAAAAATGCTTTCACAGTAAGTATAAGAGGCAAGTTTGCCTCCATTGAGTAATATTTCTATATATTTATAGACATCATTTAGAACAATGACATCGTAAAATAAAAGGAAAAGGGTTTCTAAGTCTGGTTTACAGATGAATTCACATTGCTGTCCTCTGTAGGGATTGACATTTCCTCTGAGTTGCTCTCCTGCCCTACGGTAGCAGTTTCATTCAGAGCAAAGCTTTCTTGCCCTATAAGGCTTAAGTTGCCCTTTCCTAAAATGCTCTTGAGCTGGACCCAAAAGAAGGGTTGTCTGCTTTCCTCCACAGGCCACTCTAAATAGGTTTTTGTCCTAAGGATTTTTCGTAACCTGCGGAATCTTTTTGGCAGATCTTCCATGCTAACACTTTCCTTGACCACCAGGATGACATCTTCAAATGCGTGGCCAATGGCCCTTTGGTGGGCGAAGTACAGCTCGTAGTTACACCACTCGCTGTTGACAAAGTTGTGTGACAGAATGAAGATGATCTTGCAGCTGTTCTCAATGTTCTCTATTATGTTATCGATGATCCATTTCCCTGGTTGGAAGTCTCGTTCGTGAATACATACTTTATAGGGTGGGTTGGAGTTCTCCAGATGCGGGAGGAGAACCCCTCTTACCCAATCAGCATCTGAATAGCTGTAAGAGATGAAGGCATGATACTCATAGATTCTGCTCTGGACAGCTTTCTGTGATCGATATTTCATTTGGATTATTTGGCAAGTTGTTCTGATGTACCATGGTGCATCGTATCTCCAACACAACAACATGCAGACAATGACGACAAAAGCTGTCACCGATACAGATATGGCCACCATCAATCCGACATTACATTCCAGTAATCCTGGGTGGAAATATTCAATTCTAGTGTCCAATAAACTTGGGGGGTGATAGCAGTAATAATCATCAGGCCAGTCATCCAGAGTCAAAGACCCCTCTTTCAGAGTGTCTGTAAAGAAGGCGTAAAGGTCGCATGTACAGTGGTAAGGATTGTTGCCCGCTGTCAAGGATTTCAGCTGGGGCAAGTCTTTAAAAGAACCCTTATCGATAACTCCAAAAGAATTGCCTTCCAGTGCCAAAACATGAAGGTTGGGACTATTCCAACTGGATGTTATAAACTTGATTTTATTGTTGCTGAGAATCAGTTGTGTCAAATTGGTGGCCATGGCAAAGTAATTCATGTTTAATCTGTCAAGATGGGAGTTGGACAGGTCTAAGTATTCCACTGTTGTAGGTAGACACTGGAACACTTCATACTGGAGCAAATTATCTCTTAAAATAAGAACTTTGGGGTTAGATGTCCACACACAAGATTCGTTGCGACTCCCAAGATTGTTTGAGCTAAGGTCAAGGTAGGTGAGTTTTGGCCACTGAGCTGTCAACAAAGAGATGGTCTTCAGACTACGCATAATATTGTTGCTAGCATTAAATATCTCAATATTGGGTAAAATGTTATCTTTACACAACAGGTTGTACAGGTAGGTGGCCAGGAGACGGTTGCTTGATATATCTAGCTTGACCACATTGGTCATCTGGCCCCAAGCATCGCAAGGAACATAGTTGAAGTTCACATTAATGATACTGAGGTTGGTTACCTTGTTGAACCAAGTGAACGTCCAATCAAATCGGAGTATATCTGGGTTGGTGACATCCTGTATGACCAGGTTTTCCAAATATAAATTGTTGATGGTGACTTCAGATTTATTAGCATTTGGAGAACGGGCAAAATCAATGGAAAGCAGATAAAGATTTTTTATTGACGCTCTCTGGACATTCTGCAAGACCAGACGTAGGAGGTTTTCATTAAATTTCCCTCTGTAGAAGACCAGGTGTTTTAATCCAATAAATGGTAGATTAGAAAATATATCTTCTATGCCCACATAATAAGACAACTCAAACAAGTTTCGAAATCGGAGGCTAGTGAATGTTTTGTTTGTCAAATCCTTCAACATATCGCCCAGTAGTGTTGCGTTTTTGTCAATAGCAATGTCAAGCCACAAATTCTGCGTGTTCAGAAATGAGAAGGCCCCAGGTTCATAATAGTCCAAGCTAGACTTGGATTTCAAAGCAAACCTTATGAGACTGATATTTTCCATAGAAGCAAAGTCATCTTTTAAGATGTTGGGGATCAGAGGACCTCCTACAGACAAATCTTTAAGATTCACTAGAGAGCTGAAGACATCCTCAAGAGTGGCTCGTTCATAGAAGTTGTTGGACATGTCAAGGATCTGCAAGTATCTCAGATTTTTCAAGGAAGAATGAGGAATCTCCCTGAGAGAGTTATTAAACAAACTCAAGTTCCTTATAAATAAGTTATACTGAAATGTTCCATTTTCTATGTATGATATATTGTTGTAGCTCAGGTTTAGAATTTGTAGCTTGGGATATCGTAAAAAGTCATCAGCCCCTATCTCTGAAATTTTGTTATATGATAGATCCAGGTATTCCAGGTTCTCTGAGAGATTTTGAGGGACTCCTTCAAGACCCTGTCCTTTGCAGGTGACCGTATTTCCATCTGCGCTGACATCACAAGCCGACTGGCACCGCGTCAAAGCTCCGATCAAGACTATTAGGGTCATCAACCATCCAGTGGATAGGAACATATCTAGGCAATCCGCATCTTCTTTTTCTGAAAAGTAAGAATTGAAATAATTATCTGGATGCTCCAAACTAAATTGAACCCCACAAACACTATTTGGGGAGGAGTCTGCGTCATGCAGAGTTGTTTATTTCCATTTTCCTTAACGGCTTGCCGACCCGCCGGCAATAGTTTTACTGCGAGTGAGCGGCAAGCCAACGTGCTGGTACTGACCTTTCTTTCGGGTTCATGCGCACTCCCCCTGCCAACCCATGCTGTGATTGGACACAGCACAAGTCTGGCAGCCGATTTCAGCCAATGATTGTTGCTGAAGTCAGCTGATCGGCTGTGGCCAATCGCACACAGAGTTCTGGGTTTACAAAATCCCAGAACTCTGTGTACAGGGAACAGCGATCTGTCTGTTTTTTCTCCCTGCAAAGCAGGGAGAAAAAAAATAGACTGGTAGTAAAGAAAAAGCAGCACATATTACACATTGTTAGGCACATAATTAACCCTTTGATTGCCCCTAGATGTTATCCCCTTCTCAGCCAGTGCCATTAGTGATATAAAGGTAGTTACCAGCCAGGTAACTAGTATTTTCATGAGGGATCAGCAGTGGCAGCCTTCCTACGTGATCAGCAATGTTAATGTATATCTACGGACAAAATTAAAATAAAAATAGTAATATTTTTTTGTTTTGGTGACAATGGTTACCGGAACAAACAGGGAAGGGGAATCCTCCCATTGGGACACAGTATGCATAATAAACCTGACATGAGTTTTAACCTTTCAAAGCTTGCCCATGCATTCCAGAATCTTCCAGAACCTATATTAAAAAAATACCCTGTACAGGTTTCAGAAAATTATCATTTTTTTCAATGGCATACCTGTAGGCTGTGTCTCCTGCAAGCCTATCCAAAAAAAACTCATAGGTAGGTGATCCCCAGCTTTTCCCCATTATGCCATGAATGCAAAACATGTGGAATGTTGGCCTTGTACCCCTAGATTTGCAGGATCAAGCCCTCTGGTTCATTCCAAACCTGCACATCTGCAGTGTGCTTGTTGGCAGGTGTGGTTTGCTTTCTCCACTGCAGGTGGCGCTCAAACCGAGTGGCACCGCAGCCTGAAGAGGAAGTCCAAAGGAAACAACATTTTTCTATGGTTTCCTGGGTCAATGGAGCCGCGTTCCGGTTGGCTACGCTGCTCATGTGACCCTCGGCAGACATCTTGGGTCAGCAGGGTCTATTTAAGTCCCTGCCCACAGGTTTTGGTGCACTTCTTGTGTGTGGCTAGTGTAGGGAGAGAGACCCCGCTTGTTAGGGGAAGTAACTAGTGGTAGGGAAAGGTTCCTGATGAGAAGGGAAAGATTAGGGGCTCTCTATCTAGAAAGGAAGTTCCTTCTTAGGTTAGGACCGGTCTTGGCCACGATTCACCCTCAGAGGTTGTTGCAACGTCTCCTCCTCTACATCTAACTACATTGAACTGTGATTTGTTTCTCCAGCTGTGCTCTCCCACCAGGGTGTTTGTAACGTTGGCGTTCTGTTCAATACAAGTTCTAAGTTTTGCTGCAGCTGGACTGCAACTGTGTATTTACTGCCCTCACCACGCTGCACCTTCCCACATGCTCTCCTCCTCTGTTGCACAATGATGAGCTCACCTACTGCTATGACAAAGGGAGGGAGTGCACTGAGCATGCGTAGGTCTTGATCGATCTATAGCAACCTTTTTCAACCAGGGTTCTGTGAAACCCTAAGGTTCCTCCAGAGGTTGCCAGGGGTTCCTTGAGCAATGAGCAATTTCTGCCTCTTAGATAAGTAACCACAGACAGCATTGATGTTTGTAGCTATCTGCATAGGGGGATTCTTCCCAATGACAATGAATGTAAGGAGCGTCCTTTCCAGTGTCCCTACCATTAATGAACCATGAACTGTAGATAGAGTAATTAATAGCAGGGGTTCATTAGACCAGAAAGTTATTTGAAGGGTTCCTCCATGTCAAAAAGGTTAAGGCTGGACTAGAGCTCATACAATGTCCAGTTTGGACAGCGGGGGGGGTCTACTACTTAGGAGTTGAAGAGGCAATGCGCGGCCTACAGGTATGACATTGGGAAGAATCTTCTTTAACCAAACCTGAATGACGTGAATGGAATATATGGGGGACACCAGAATGCATGGGCCCTTTTATTGTTAAAGTGGTTGTAAACCTCAGACATGAAATATGAACAAAGCATATCCCTCTATGTATCTATCCCTCTGAACTTGTCTCAATCCAGAGCACTATATATAATTTCTTTCTGCTGCCTCCTTCCTCTGCTATCAGTATGAGTCACTTCAGACTAGTTTTCCTGAGGCCAAGAGAAAAATGGTGAAAGGGGAGGGACCTCCAGCTGATTGACAGCCTCAGCTCTGTTCCTGTGAGTTGTGTGGAGGGGGGTCTGTCCCTTCCTTTCAATCAGCTCCCAGAACTTTCCTCACTGAGCTCTGCAGAGTGTAACTTCAGCCCCTTTTTATCTGAATTCTCCTCTAAGCTTTATAAATTCTGGACTTTGAATGGATGTAGAGAAGACTGCAGATAAACAGGTACAATTGATGTAAGAGGATGTGTTTCATCTCTGTGTACCACCTGAGGCCAGTCAGTTCACTGGGGATATGAAAGGGCTTACAGCCACTTTAAGGTGAACTGACCCATTAAGTACACTGCTCAAAAAAATTAAAGGGATACTTTTTGATCAGAGTATAGCATCAAGTCATTGAAACTCCTGGGATATTGATCTGGTCAGTTAAGTAGCAGATGGGGTTGTTAATCTGTTTGAGCTGCTTGTGTGTTAATGAAATTAACAACGGGTGCACTAGATGGGCAACAATGAGACGACCTCCAAAACAGGAATGGTTTTACAGGTGGAGGCCAATGACATTTTTTTCCCTACTCATCTTTTCTGACTGTTTTTCACTAGTTTTGCCTTTGTCTAGGGTCAGTGCCACTACTTGTAGCATGAGGTGATGGTCTGGGGAGGCATATCCATAGAGGGATGCATAGACCTCTACAGGCTGGACCAGGGGTCTCCAAACTATGCTGAACTAGACAATGGCACCCTGACTACCATTAGGTATCGGGATGAAATCCTTGGAACCATTGTCAGACCCTACGCTGGTGCAGTGGGTCCTGGGTTCTTTCTGGTGCACGACAATGCCTGGCCTCATGTGGCGAGAGTATGCCGCCAATTCCTGATGGATGAAGGAATTGATACCACTGAATGGCCCCCACACTCGCCTGACCTAAATCCAATAGAACACCTCTGGGACATCATGTTTCGGTCCATCCAACGCCGCCAGGTTGCACCTCAGTCTGTTCAGGAGCTCAGTGATGCCCTGGTCCAGATCTGGGAGGAATTCCCCTAGGACACCATCCATCATCTCTTTTGGAGCATGCCCCAACGTTGTCAGGCATGCATACAAGCACGTGGGGGACTACTTCTACTGAGAACCATTTTGAGCTGTTGCAATGAAATTCCAGCAAAATGGACTAGCCTGCTGCATTACTTTTTTCACTTTGATTTTCTTCTTTGAATTCAGCCCTCTGTACAGCGGCGGCCCGTCCATTAGAGGCGCCAGGGCACTGCCCCCTCTCTCACGTCGCTCCCCTATATGCATAACGGATAGATTTATGCATACCATGAAGATTCATGCTATGCATGAATCTATCCATTATGCATATAGGGGAGCAGCATTATAGAGGGGGCCACTCTCCATCACCGGCGGCTTCACCTGCTCGGTGGCCTCCTGTTCTCCTGCTCTCCATGGCAGCGACTGCTTCCCCCTGCTCGGCGGCCTCCAGTTCTCCTTCTCTCTATGGTGGTGGCTTCCTCCCTCCTCATCAGCAGCCAATCGGGAGTCTTCTCTTTCTGGCCAATTGGAAAACGGCTCTCACACCCGCTTCTGATTGAGGATCAGTGTTTCAACAGCAAATGTTCATTCGCTGTTGTAACACACCTGGGTGGGCTCCAGGTCGCATGCTCTGGCTCTAATCAGGTGCTTAAAAAAAATCCCCTGCCACTGTAATTCATGCGCCCGATGACCCTAAAGGGGCCGGACACATGGATAGGGCCACCTGGAGCCCACCCAGGTGTGTTATAACAGCGAATGAACATTCGCTGTGGAAACACTGATCCTCAATCCGGCTAATCAGAAGCGGGTGTGAGACCCGTTTTCCAATTGGCTGGATAGAGAAGACTCCCGATTGGCCGCCAAGGAGGAGGGAGGAAATGGAAGCCGCCACCGTGGAGAGCAGGAGAACTGGAGGCCACTGAGCAGGGGGAAGCCGTCGCCGCCGTGGAGAGCAGGAGAATAGGAGGCCACCAAGCAGGTGATGCCACCAGTGATGAGAGCAGGAGAACGGGAGGCCGCCAAGCAGGTGAAGCCGCCGGTGATGGAGAGCAGGAGAACGGGAGGCCGCCAAGCAGGTGAAGCCGCCGGTGATGGAGAGCAGGAGAACGGGAGGCCGCCAAGCAGGTGAAGCCGCCGGTGATGAAGAGCAGGAGAACGGGAGGCCGCCAAGCAGGTGAAGCCGCCAGTGATGGAGAGCAGGAGAACGGGAGGCCGCCAAGCAGGTGAAGCCGCCGGTGATGGAGAGCAGGAGAACGGGAGGCCGCCAAGCAGGTGAAGCCAACGGTGATGGAGAGCAGGAGAACGGGAGGCCGCCAAGCAGGTGAAGCCGCCGGTGATGAAGAGCAGGAGAACGGGAGGCCGCCAAGCAGGTGAAGCCGCCAGTGATGGAGAGCAGGAGAACGGGAGGCCGCCAAGCAGGTGAAGCCGCTGCTGATGGAGAGCAGGAGAATGGGAAGCCACCACCGCCGAGCAGGGGGAAGTCGCCGATGATGGTGTAAGTGCTACCGATCAACCAACCGAACGGGGAGTTGGTTGGGGTGTTACCGTTTGCCGCCCCCCCAAAAACATTTTTCCACCAGCTGCCACTGCCCCTGTAGGTTGATCATTTTCATTTCCATCAAACAATGTGGCATCCCTTCGTTCCTAACACATTACCCAGTCCATATCAGTATAGATATCCAGCATGAGATTTTACCCCATTGAGATCTGATGTGTTTTCAAAGTGTTCCTTTCATTTTTTTGAGCAGTGTATTATAGAATACTGAATCTCACTCATGCATGGTTGTGGAGAAAAGGCGTGAATAAAAGCATTATTCGTTTATGCATACACTTTAAGGATGACCCCCCAGGTTTTGCTGTGATGTACACTGTCATGACAACAATTCATAAGTCTCCTTCTGTTAAAAGAGATTGTCCCCTTAGGTGAGGTATCTGAGGAATGCTCCTTTGGCTCAGCCTTTACTCTCTGTGTAATTCTCTTTTAATAATAAAATTCTTGGCCTCAAATTACACCCTACATCCTTATAGGACTAGTGTGCGTGTCTTCTCTGGAGTGGTGGTGTGACCTTCAAGGACATTCATCCAGAAAACTGCTACAAAAAGAAAGCAGTTTGTGACTAGGCTACAATGGCTTTGATGTAACGGCCCTCTAAAGCTATCGTCTTATCTGCCATCTTATGCTAAAAGAAGCTGAAGGCCTCTTTGAGGTTGGTTGGTTTCTGACAACCTTTAATACGTGACTTCACCTGTTCCATGGAGAGTCTTACCTCCCAGAATTCATTATCGGAGGTCAGCAGAGTGGGGATCCTTAGGTGACTGGGGGGCTGTTCGGAGGAGTATAGGTGGTGGTGGTGGTGGGTTGTGTCATCTTGGTCCACGCGATGGCACCTAAAAGCAAGACGAGAGAGGCAATGTCAGATGTGCGGTGCTTTTGTTTAATTATTTAGAAGACATGTAACACCAGACTTCAACAACGTGTAACTTTATTGTGTCATTGGAGCCTTCGTACAACGTTAACATTCATTTTCACTATAGCCAGCCAATGCCACCTATATAGCCAATGCCACTTATATAGCCATGCCACTTATATAGCCAATGCCACTTATATAGCCTATGCCACTCAAGGTGCTATGAAATGAATATTCATTTTGCCTTCTTCCTATCTCTAATAGATTGTAATAGATTGGATGGAGCCTGCACAAGTGCCCCCCTAGCGAGTGTTTTGCTATGGGGGCACTCAGCAGGGGGAGGAGCTAGGAGCACTGCTCTGTGCAAAACCATTACACTTAACAGGTAAGTATGACACAGTGGCGGCCCGTCCATAAGGAGCACAGGGGCGCCGCCCCCTTATCCATGCGCCCGGCCCCTAATTTACATGCAGGACGCCGGACACATGGATTTCAATGGGGTTTTTTTTTTTGAAGCACTGATCCGAGCCTGAGGCTCTAATTGGTTTAAAAAAGGGCGGACTCAGGGCGCAGAGCACTGCGCCCGAGCCCACTCAGTTGTGTGACATTAGGGAATTAATATTCACTATTGTCTTCCTGATTCTCCTCCCGGCCAATCAGGAAGCAGGGCCTGAGATCGATTGGCCAGAGAGTTTTAAAGTGATTTAAAGGCTCGTATTTTATTTTTTTAAATAACAAACATATCATACTTACCTCCACATTGCAGCTCGTTTTGCACAGAGTGGCCCCGAACATCCTCTTCTGGGGTCCCTTGGCGGCTCCTCCCTGTATCAGACAACTCCCTAGGAGAACCGCTCTCCCGGGGGGTCACCTTGCGGGCGCGCTCCCGAGTCCAGCACACGAATGCCGGACTCGGGCCCCGCCCCCCGGCGCCCGCGTCATTGGATTTGATTGGCAGCAGTGGGAGCCAATGGCTGCGCTGCTATCAATCTATCCAATCAAGAGCAGGGACCCTGTGGAGAGAGGGACAGCGCGTCCCCAGAGAGGGAAATACGGGTCTCAGGTAAGTAAAACGGGGGGGGGGGGGGGGCTGGGGGGGTCGGTCGGTGCCAAGTGTTTTTTCACCTTAATGCATATGATGCATTAGGGTGAAAAAACACGATGGTTTACAAACCCTTTAAGCCTCCCTGGCCAATTGGGTCCCAGGACCCACTTCCTGTTCAGGCGGGAGGAGAAGCAACGCCCCCCGGCTCTTCCTTCCCCCTGCCTCCTAAGGTAAGGCCTCTCATCACTCCTTTTCCGTCCATCTCCCACACGGGTTGGGGTGGCGTTAGTTTGCCGCCGCCCCCCCCCCCCCAAATATTGAGCACCAGACGCCCATGGGTCTTTTTCCGTGGGGGTCGCATATACACTATATTACCAAAAGTATTGGGACACCTGCCTTTACACGCACATGAACTTTAATGACATCCCAGTCTTAGTCCGTAGGGTTCAATATTGAGTTGGGTCCCCCCCTTGCAGCTATAACAGCTTCAACTCTTCTGGGAAGGCCGTCCACAAGGTTTAGGAGTGTGTCTATGGGAATGTTTGACCATTCTTCCAGAAGCACATTTGTGAGGTCAGACACTGATGTTGGATGAGAAGGTTCTGGCTCGCAGTCTTCGCTCTAATTCATCCCAAAGGTGTTCTATCGGGTTGAGATCAGGACTCTGTGCAGGCCAGTCAAGTTCCTCCACCCTAAACTCGCTCATCCGCGTCTTTATGGACCTTGCTTTGTGCACTTGCCCAAATCATTTGGTGGAGGGGGGGTTATGGTGTGGGGGGTGTTTTTTGGGCTTGGCCTCTTAGTTCCAGTTAAGGGAACTCTTAAGGCATCAGCATACCAAGACATTTTGGACAACTTCATGCTCCCAACTTTGTGGGAACAGTTTGGGGATGGCCCCTTCCTGTTCCAAACATGACTGCCCACCAGTGCACAAAGCAAGGTCCATAAAGACATGGATGAGCGAGTTTGGGGGTGGAGGAACTTGACTGGCCTGCACAGAGTCCTGAACTCAACCCGATAGAACACCTTTGGAATGAGTGGAGACTGCGAGCCAGGCCTTCTCGTCCAACATCAGTCCTGACCTCACAAATGCTCTTCTGGAAGAATGGTCAAACATTCCCATAGACACACTCTAAACCTTGTGGACGGCCTTCCCAGAAGAGTTGAAGTTTTTATAGCTGCAAAGGGTGGGCCAACTCAATATTGAACCCCACGGACTAAGACTGGGATGCCATTAAAGTTGGTGTGTGTGTAAAGGCAGGCGTCCCAATACTCGAATCATTCAAATTCTCTGAATTCGGTCGATCTGAGTTCAATTCAACTGAATTAGGAAAATTCCAAATCAAATTCATATAAACAAAATGAATTCCCAAAACAAATTAAATAATTTTAACAAACTGAACTAAATAAATTTATGTAAATAACGAATCAAAATGATTTGTGTCTAGTAATGGAGATGAGAAAAGGCAGACATGTTGGAAGTCCAGCCTATGTGACAACCATGGCTGCCTCCATAGACACAGTGTGGTGAGTGAGCGTTGTCACTGTACAGCACAGGGCCGGGACAAAGGGGTGGGCAGGAGGGACGCATGCCCTGGGCGCAGTGGCTTCCTGTAGGGAATCGGGCGGGCGCCTTCACCCTGTTACAAAGCTGGGCAGTTTCGCTTCCTTGCCCCGGGCACTGGAGGACCTCGTACCCAGCACTGGTAGAACGGGAAGTGTGTCACGGGCAGGATCACCAGGTGAAAATAAAGGGATACAAAAGAAAACTAATGCAATCTAAAGACTGGTAAGTGTGACACGGGACATTTTTTTTTTTGTGTTTAGATACATTTTAGTCTTTGATGAGCCTAAGGCTATTTTTATATCGCACAGTCAGTCCCAGAACAGGTTTGTACCAGCTGCTGCCTCGGGGTCTATAGAGAGAAACCAGAAGATCCGGTTCTTCCAGAGAGGTGACAGTATTGTGTCCCCCCCCGCCCCCCCCCCCCCCCCCCCCCCGTCACCTCTTAGCAACCACTATGGGGGGTAAAACAAACAGCAGCCGCTTGATTGAAGGCCAGGAATCTGCCCACCGTCCCCGGTGACACCAAACATTTCTAATTATTTATAAAGCAGAACTCCGGCCTTCCCCCATGTCTTCCACAAGGCTCCTCTCCTGATACACTCTGATTTCACTGCACACTGCGAGCTTCTCACAATGTGCATCAGAAGCTGCGGCAAGTCAGATAGAGCCCCGCCCTTGTTTCCTGGCTGGGGGACGCCCAACATCATCTAGCACTCTCCCCCCCCAAGTTCTGGTCTACAGCATCACATTGTAAATACATAGGAGCCCCCATCCTCGAGACTGACACCCACCCATCAAGGATATTTGCATAACTCCTCCCACTGTTTGCGGGCTCTTGAGAGGAGTACTGGAGGCAGGGGGCTGTGTTGATTTCAGGCAGCCATATACGCCCCCCCCCCCCCCCCGCCTCTGGACTGTTATCAGTAAGCATTGTTCCCTGCTATCTTCATGGACTACAAAACACCTCCCTCTGTTATGCAGAAGAGAGGGAGGTGGCATGTAGTCCTAGCACAGCGTTATGTAGTCTAATACACTCCTGTCCTAGGGTGACAACGCTGCTCAGTACTATGACAGAAAAAAAAAAAGTTTCGTTTCGATTGTTTTGTTTTCATTAAATTCGGTTGATTCGTTCGATTCGTATTCGGAATTCATATTATGTCTTTTTTTTAGAGTTTTTTTTTAAAATTCACAGATTTTTTTCGATTCTAAGTTCTCATGCACACGGACGTTTTTACAGCTGCTTTTTTGAGCTTTTTTTGCAGCTTAAAAAGGCCTGTCTATGTTGGTCTATGGCTTCATGCCCACCTAGGCGTTTTTGAGCTGCAAGTGGCATAAGCGTTTTTAAGCTGTAAAAAAAACCAGGACCAGTGGGTTCTGAAAGACGTTTTTCAGCTGTAAAAACGCTCTAACGCTGAAAAACGCTCAAAAACGCTCAAAAACGTCATTCACCAACGTTTTTTAGCGTTTTTGATTCATTGAAAAAAAAAAAAAATTTGAAAAAAAAAAAAAACGCTCAAAAACGCTAAAAAACGCTATTGCAAAAACGCTGAAAAAAGCTGAAAAAAGTTTAAAAAAAGTCACTGCAAAGATACTGGCGTTTTCATAACATTTTTTTAACAGCCTGTGTGCATGAGGGCTAAATGTTCAAATCGATAAGTTTTTAATCGGTCAAATCGAAAACTTTTTTTTGACGATTCAAATGCGACAGTCAAAAAAAAGAAAGAAAAATCTGTACGCCCTTTATTTGCCCACCGCTGCCATTGTGCCGACGTATATTGGTGTGACGCGGTCTGCAAGTGGTTAAATCACCTTTTGGCTTCACTAAAAAAATCATTGTTTGGAAATGGTACTCCAACCACTTCACCCCCGAGCCTATTGTTCAAACTTGTTGTTTACAAGTTAAAATCGTTTTTTTTTTTTTTTTTCTTAGAACCCCCAAACATTATACATTTTTTTTCTGCTAACACCCTAGAGAATAAAATGGCGGTCGTTGCAATACTTTCTGTCGCACCGTATTTGCGCAGCGGTCTTACAAGCGCACTTTTTTTGGAAAAAATACACTTTTATGAAATAAAAAATAAGAACAACAGTAAAGTTAGCCCAAATTTTTTTCTATATTGTGAAAGATAATGTTACGCCGAGTAAATTGATACCCAACATGTCACGCTTCAAAATTGCGCCCGCTCGTGGAATGGCGACAACGTTTACTCTTAAAAATCTCCATAGGCGACGTTTAAAAAAAACTCTACAGGTTGCATGTTTTGAGTTACAGAGGAGGTCTGGGGCTAGAATTATTGCTCTCGCTCTACCGATCGCGGCGATGCCTCACATGTGTGGTCTGAACGCCGTTTTCATATGCGGGCGCTACTCACGTATGCATTCGCCTCTGGCGGATGCCTCACTTTAAATTTTATCTACTCTTATTTATTTTACTTTTTATTTTGACACTGTACTTTAAAAAAAAAACATTTGGGGTCACTTTTATTCCTATTACATGAGATTGGCTGCAGCTTCTAAGGCACATGGTGAGAAGCTCACAGTGTGCGGTGACATCAGAGGAAGCCGTTTTCAGTCCGGGAGAGGAGGGCGGTACACCTGTGCAAGACTGGAGAGGGGGGGAGGTCAGAATAAAAAAACAGGAATTTTTGGAGTTGTTATAAATCATTAGCAATTCCCGGAAAATCCTTCAACACCCCGGAGAGAGCCGGATTATCCTGGCAGGGTGACAGAACAGAGCTGTGATGGTAAATATCAGGGGCGGGGCTAAGGGGAGGTTTGGATTGGTAGAGGTGGGGGGAGGGGGGGGGGACATTTTCCGAATTCCAGTGCTGGAAGGAGACCAGATGTGTCCAAAACATCACCGAGAACTTTCTGTTCTCCAAATCTTTTCTCAGCTGAGGAACACAGAGATGTTCTATAATGCAAACATTATCCTACAGATCATGGGGCCCCACACAAATAACTACAGATCATGGGGCCCCACACAAATATGTACAGATCATGGGGGCCCCACAGAAATATCTACAGATCATGGGGCCCCATGGAACATTTTTAATGAGGCCATATCTACAGATCATGGGGCCTCATGGAACATTTTTAAGGAGGCCATATCTACAGATCATGGGGCCCCATGGAACATTTTTAAGGAGGCCATATCTTCAGATCATGGGGCCCCATGGAACATTTTTAAGGAGGCCATATCTACAGATCATGGGGCCCATGCACATTTATAAGGGGGCCATATCTACAGATCATGGGGCCCCATGGAACATTTTTGAGGCTATATCTACAGATCATGGGGCCCCATGGAACATTTTTGAGGCTATATCTACAGATCATGGGGCCCCATGGTACATTTATAAGGGGGCCATATCTACAGATTATGGGGCCCATGGCACATTTTTAAGGAGGCCATATCTACAGATCATGGAGCCCCATGGCACATTTTAAGGAGGGCCATATCTACAGATCATGGGGCCCCATGGCTCATTTTTAAGGAGGCCATATCTACAGATCATGGGGCCCCATGGCTCATTTTTAAGGAGGCCATATCTACAGATCATGGGGCCCCATGGCACATTTTTAAGGAGGGCGATATCTACAGATCATGGGGTCCCCATGGCACATTTTTAGGAGGCCATATCTACAGATCATGGTGCCCCATGGCACATTTTTAGGAGGCCATATCTACAGATCATGGGGTCCTATGGCACAAGTTTAAGTCCCCCCCCTCCAGCAATCTCCCAATTCTTACAATAGGTCTCAGTCAGTGACAGATAAGACGGGAGCTCTCAGAGTAGTCAGGCCGTGGACGGAAGCTTCCAGAGAAGAAGGATCCCATTGTTAATTCTAAGGGGTCTATTTTATTAAATATTCATGGTGTCGGCTCCATCTAGTGGCCATAAAGGGCCATTTTCCTGATTGATGGTTTTGTTTTCAGAAAATACAACATTACGGCCACTAGATGGAGCTGGCGATTATAGTGATTGCAGCTAATAGACACAATACAGTTATTATTTGTGATGGCTATGTGAACGGTTCATGCATTTACACAGCAAATTATTAATACAGTGAATAGGCCTCCCTAACTTCTCTTACCAGGTGAAAAGACAAAGGAAAGAAAACAAATGCAGCCACCATTTCTAATAACTGGTGAGCTGCAACATAATACATTTTTGGTTTATGGGTTTAATATATCTTTAGCCGCCTACCGTGGTTATACGTCGGTATTTGATGTAGAATACCGGGCTATGGTGGCAGTTAGCTGCCATAACCCCGGAATTTTCTTGAATGGGGGGCGGTCCGCTTTCAGATAAAAGGAGTCTCAGCGGCAGATTCGCCGCAAAATCGCTCTTATCAGGGCAGGAGAGGGGGGCCCTCCTACCGCCACACTCCGGTCGTCTCCGCCCCTTACCGGAGCCGCCGGTAGCAGCGGAGACGATCCAATCCGTCACCATAGCTCTTTTTTGTTCTTATTGCATTTTAGTGTAAATATGAAATCTGAGGTCTTTTTTGACCCCTGATCTCATATTTAAGAGGTCCCTGACATGCTTTTTTTCTATTACAAGGGATAGATGGATCGACTTGGGTACAACCAGCCTGCCCATAGATGGATCGATTTGGGTACAACCAGCCTGCCCAATAGATGGATCGATTTGGGTACAACCAGCCTGCCCAATAGATGGATCGATTTGGGTACAACCAGCCTGCCCATAGATGGATCGATTTGGGTACAACCAGCCTGCCCAATAGATGGATCGATTTGGGTACAACCAGCCTGCCCATAGATGGATCGATTTGGGTACAACCAGCCTGCCCAATAGATGGATCGATTTGGGTACAACCAGCCTGCCCATAGATGGATCGATTTGGGTACAACCAGCCTGCCCATAGATGGATCGATTTGGGTACAACCAGCCTGCCCATAGATGGATCGACTTGGGTTTCACTTCATTCAATCAGGCTCAGCATCACATGTGGGTGTTGCCTATGCAAATACATCCTGCCTTGGCTGCTGGCAATAATGGCATGCTAAAAATACAGCATACTGGTGGTACTCAAGTCAATCGATGGAACGCCTGCCCATAGATGGTTTGACTTGAGTACAACCAGCCTGCCTATAGATAGATTTACTTGAGTACAATCAGCCTGCCCATTAGTTAATTGACTTGGGTAGAACTAGCTGCCTATAGATGGATCAACTTCAGTACAACCAGCCTGCCCATAGATTGATCGACTTGGGTACAACCAGCTAGGCCCATAGAAGGATAGACTTGGGTACAACCAGCCTGCCCATAGATGATTCAACTTGGGTACAACCAGCCTGCCCATAGATGGACCGACTAGGGTACAACCAGCCTGCCCATACATGGATCGACTTGGGTTTCACTTCATTTTATCATGGAGGCTGCTGGCAATAATGGCATGCTAAAAATTGAGCAAACTGGTGGTACTCAAATCAATCGATGGAACTCCTGCCCATAGATAGATTTACTTGACTACAATCAGCCTGCCCATTAGTTTAATTGACTTGGGTACAACCAGCCTGCCCATAGATGATCAACTTCAGTACAACCAGCCTGCCCGTAGATTGATTGATTTGGGTAAAACCAGCCTGCCCATAAAATGATCACTTGGGTACAACCAGCCTACCCATAGATGATTCAACTTAGGTACAACCAGCCTGCACATAGATGGATCGACTTGGGTAAAACTAGCCTACCCATAGATGCAACAATTTGGGTACAACCAGCCTGCCCATACATGGATCAACTTGGGTACAACCAGCCTGCCCATAGATGGATCTACTTGGGTACAACCAGCCTGCCTAGGGCCGCTGTTAGAAATCACGGGGCCCCTACAAACCCACCTGACAGCCCCCCCCCCCCAAATCAACACACTAAAATGCTATGGTCACAATGGTATGCTTTGCAGCCATGGCAGAAATTAGAGCCTTGCTGCGGATGCCTCATGACACCTGTTTTCATTTGTTTGTTTTTGAATTTCTAAATGTCAATTTTACATTGTGAGATCACATTGCAGCTGTAAGCCAAGTATTTTAAGTATTTGTCTTCAAGGTGCAGAGCAGCCCCATTGAGCTCAATGGGAAGTCTGACAGGTGGTGCTGCCTGTCAGATTCTGCAGCCTGCAGTAGAAATGCTCTGCAGTAGAGCATGGCAGCCATGAAAAAAAAAGGGGCTGCTGACCATCTCGCTGACCGGAGTGTTTTGGTGGGGTGTCCCCCCCTTGTCAGAACACAATAGAATATCAGGGGAGATCACTGTACTAACATTGGGATTGTTAGTACAGAGGCTCTGAACTGAGGTGTCAGGTTTTTTTTCGTTCAGCCTGTGGGGATTAGCAAATGAAAACTAGCAGTGTATAAGAGACATTCGGCCACATTCACATTTGAGGTTTCCTGAATGTGGACAATGTGCACAGGTAACGGGCAATTCAGAATGCACTGCACATGTGCATAGAACTTGTGGTGCCCAATCATTGTTAATGGCACCCCAAATGCAAGGAGCAGACATGCATTTTGTCTTGTGGTAAGCTGCATGCCTTAAAAGTTTCTAAAGCCTCTATGATGTGTTTGTCACATATATGGCAAAGTGTTCTGCTGGCAGAGAGAGAGAGAGAGAGAACAGACACAGAGAGAGAGACACAGAAAGAGAGAGAGACACACAGAGAGAGAGAGAGAGACAAGAGAGAGACACAGAGAGAGAGAGAGAGAGAGAGAGAGAGAG